>DF241692.1:26715-74173 GCA_000507305.1 Breviolum minutum Mf 1.05b.01
ATATATATATATATATACATATATATTTTATATATATATATATATTGTATATATAGATGTTGTATATTGGTACTTCGTACATTGTGCTTATCATGCTCTATAGTTGTCCGATGTTCAAGGAGACGCTCATGGATCTATCCACAAATACCATCTTCTTGAAGAAAGCTCACAACATATTGGGTAGCGCTCAAGATGATTGAACCATGAGTTGTTTCTGGACCTTTGTCATTTATACTCCTCACAGAGCCACTATCTTGAGGAGTTGGAATTCAGTTTGAGCTCCATTTTGAAGATCCCTTCCGCCAAGATTCTGCCAAATTGGCGGACTTCAAATTAATCACCTTCCGCAATTCACCTGCCCGATTTCAGCGTGGGAAAAATGATGGGAAAAAGCAGAAAAATAACGCCAAGGACAAGGTAGCTTTTCCTTGGGTGCTTCCGAAAATGGTCGTAATGAAAGTGATAAAATCCGTTCTTTATTGGCATTAGACATATTCTAGATGGAATATTTTTTTGGGGTATCACCGTTTTCGGAAGTTCCCCACGTTCAGCCCAATTTTGGCGAAGCAACCGTGTTGTACAATCACTTCAGACTGCGCTGGCTCAACATGAACAATAGATGCAAGGACCCATTGCCCACTCCTCAGCAAAACAAGTGAGCGGTGGAAAAAATCGGACCAACATGCACAAAAAGATTCGAAAACTACACTTACCGTTTAACGGTGCTGACTCATGGCGCATGGCTTCAACGCACAAATGTAGCAAGGCTCGATTTTGACACCACCTGCACTTTGTCGCGAGGATTGAAACTTCCACTGACAACCTTGTTGTCAACTGGCCTCATGGCGAGACAAGAACCCGATGAACCAGTGATGAAACAAAAGTCAATCATCGGTGATCCAGAAATTAAGGTCCTGACGTTGAACCATTACTGAAGGGTTCCGGAACCATGGAATCTATAGAGTCTTGTTTGTTGGAACTGAAACTGGATTCCACCATCGATTTGGAAGCCACAGCAGCATATTTGGCCGCCAGGTCCTTGAAGAGGGAAAAACGATAGGCCGCTGGACCAAAATTTTGTTGTTGATGTGTTTTTGGGGGGAAGAAGATTTAATAAGATGCATTCCAAAAGTACTGTGACCATGTAATCAAAATAACATTCGGAATATATCTACATCTTCGCAGATTGAGAATTTTTTCGTCTCCTTAAAAGTTTTTCATCGAAAGAGTTTGCACCTAAAAGTTGAGGCTCCGAAGTGTCCGAGAGTTGGATCGACTTCTGCACGGAGTCCAAGGAGGCTGAATCGTTTCCCGAGTCACCAGGCAACAAAAGCTGCAGCTGGACCTGCTCACAGTTCAAAAGCTGCTGGTTCAACAAAGATTGCTAAAAAAAAAAAAACTTTCGGAAACGGTTTCATCCTCCAAAAAAACGGCCAAAGATTTCAGGAAATTGGAGATGAATTTTGTAGTGAATTTAGCGCAACACTTCAAAAGCCACCAGTCATCATCATCCAGGCCTCTCCTTGCTCCTCAAAATCCCGCATGATGCGCCTGCAGCAGAGATGCAGGAAAATTGCCGCGTCCTAAACTTCCAGATCAGCTAGCAAATGCTTGGAAATCCTATCTAACAGTTGCATTTTAGTTGTGGCTTCTGTTTCTATCCCGCTCAGGATCCATCACAATTCCTCACAACTCGAGGCCCCGCACCAGCTGTTCATGGACTCGGACATGGGGTCGGCAATTGGAACTGTAGCTTCACCAAGAGCTACATCTGTTCCGTCCGCAACAGCCACGATTTGAATTTTCACGAACTGCTCCTTAGGATTCAAAAGAAACCTTGGGTGACTGCAACTTCGAAGACCATGAAAACTACAACTCGAAATTTCACTATGCTTCGAAAGGCAGAGACCTTCTCAAGCAATTAGAAACTGGACATGTCATTGACATTGCCAAAACACAACGGTAACCAGTGGCCAAGCAGCCCGGGAGTTGTAAGGAAGGTTGAAGCGCGCCTGCATCGAACACCAACTGCAAACCACTGAAATGCAAAGTGATTGCACACATCCTCTTACATCCTCAGCGCCCATATATTGAAGCCAACGCATACATATGATTTAAGAAAAGGTGGAGCTGTCCACTGAGTTCAAACTGAAGCTGGCTGTGCTGTTGTCTGACCCCCACAAGCACCTCCATCTTGCAGTCCTGCAGATTCTTCCCATATTCACTGACTGTGGCCTCCACGCGCAAGACTAAGGCAAACTTTTCAGCTGTCTTGCCGAGGTGTCTGCTGCATATCCTGTTGGTTTCCCCTCGCCTGCTGTGCTTCACTTTTTCTTCTTTCACGAGGTTCCAGGCCTTCACTTTGGTAAAAGGCTGTAGCACGATATGCACCTAAGGTGAAAGCAGGTCCATCCCAACAAAATGTCCATCCCGTTGCAATGAAATGTTGGTTGATTCCTATTTCAAAGCAAGCCTACTGAGGCTCTGGCAAACACCTTCAGCTGGCGGCTCAATTGCAAAGGCTCCCTTCACTAAGACTTGCATGTCCTCATCCTCACGGGTGCCCCTTTTCAGGTCATAGACAGGTTCGTATCCCAGCTCCACAACATTGATTTACCATCCAATTTTAGCCATTTTACAGGGTCCCACGATCCTTAGACTTCAGGGACCGTCATTCTCACAACCAGGGTATACGGTATAAATGGGAAAAATTCTATGAAATGGTGCATAGAGCGGCTATAGGGTTGCGTCCCATCATTACATGGATGCCATAAAACGAAGGGCCACAAATTACACCGGCTCAAGATCTGGTGGCTCACGTATACATCTACTTTTGGTGTTGTCAAGATACGGCAAATAATGGATTAACGGGATTAAAAGGCTTATATACCTGAGGGGTGGTGATTCGATAACAAATGACAACAGTGAGCATCATTTTCATTCAACTTTACCACTTGCCACTGAAGATGGCAACAACATGGTTACTGGACTCTGGGTTGAAATAAATTCTCGGAAGATGGTGAATGTATGGGGACATTCGATGAAATGCGAAAATAACCGGCTCTATCTTTCAAATGGGTTATGATCCCCCCAACTGGTAGCCGGGCCGCAAAGGGTTTCCCATAACCAACTGAGCCGTTGTTCAAACGGGGGGGCCTGACTTCCAATCTTTGTTGTTGCATCAGAAGTGCCTCTGGAATGCTTCTGTATAGCAGCTTTCGGCCTTGGTTGGAAACTCCAGTGAAATTGCACCATTTGCACCGGCACCGGACCTAGCCCTTGGTTGAGGTGCTGAATGGATACACCTTTAAGGGGGATTAACATATCCCACCTTGGGAAGTTTGGAAAATCATCGACTCAAAATGCCATTTTTGGGGGGATATGTTAGTTCCCTGGAGGGTACACCTTTAAGTGGGAAATGAGTGGCAACCTGATTACTGTATCTAGATGCGGATTTGATGGATAAAAACGACAAAAATTGCTTCGACAGCTTCTCGAAAAATGCTGAGTCTGCCACTGCTTATTCCAAAGCCCTCGTTCCTCCGCATCTTGAATGATGGACTCATATTGCTCGACCGATGCATGCCATTTGATTGGAGGTGGTGGATAGAAATCCACGGCACAGGCGTCCTTAGGGCAAGCTTTCCGATTCAGCTGGATGTGGTCAAGTACTTCACGTTTCAGTTGCCAACGTGGTCTCCATCACTCAACAATTAGTTTCCGGAGAATATCTGCAACATATTTTTGGAGGAGGCAGTCAACAGCCCATGTCATGTCACGCAGCCAAGGAACTTTGCCTTGCATTCGCTTTGGATGCAACTGAGGGAAACGGTATGGGGGTTGCACACAGATTTCAGCGTCGGCGAAAAGGGTTTTGAAACCCACTTGGATCAGAATGATAAAATCACTTTGTAGCTAAGTGTATTTTTGTCTGAGAATATCCGTAGACACTTTGCATGGAGTTCCGAAAGGTATGTGAGATTTGTTAAAATCACGAGGGCTGCCCTCGCTGTGAACCTCTGCCGCTTCCCGTGCGCTAATCCTAACTATGGATCTAACTACAGTGGCTAAGAGCCTTCAGGTCCACAGAAGCAAAAGCAGTTTCACACGACTCGGATGTGACACGATTCTGCGATTTCCCCACTATCATCAAGATTGAGCTGTGACACACTGATACATATCCAAGCTTTGTTACATTGAGAACGTATATTCGAAAGCATGACTATTGATTCTAGACCATGTACCGTAATCAGTAATCAAATCAATGTGTATAGAGGGAGTGTCTGTATTTAAATACATATATATATATATAGAGAGAGAGAGAGAGAGATTTATATGCACTTGTGAAAAATAATTGCCAATGTCATACACACTCGTAAGCTTCTCCGAATGCTTACAGAAGCTGAGGCCTTGACCCAGTTCTCTGAACAGTTCTGCCTTGCGGATCGGTTCGCACACCGCAGCATCCATATCGGTCTGCACCTGCAAAGGACTGGCCCAGTCTCAATGAAAACACGGGATCTGCAAGCAAACAACACATGCAAACGGCCAAGAGAAAAGACGCCTGTAATGTAATGTAATGTATTGCAAATGTAATGTGATGCAAATGTAATGCAAGGGTAATGCACATGTAATGCAAATGTAATGACATTTAGTACAAAATCATGCAATTTAGCGCAATGTGATGCAATGTATTGCAAAGAAACGTAATGTAAAGTACGTGTAGCATGCATAGAATGCAAGGAAGAGTGCATGCATGCATAACTGTATGAACCGTCTATCCATCTTTCTATCTACCTATCCATCAATCCATCAATCCATCAATCCATCAATCTATCAATCTGTCAATCTATCTATCTATCTATCAATCTATCTATCTATCTATCCATCCATCCATCCATCCATCTATCTATGGATCTATCTATCTATCTATCTATCTGTCTGTCTGTCTGTCTGTCTGTCTGTCTGTCTGTCTGTCTGTCTGTCCGACCGTCCGTCCGTCCGTCCGTCCGTCTGTCTATGTCTATGTCTCCATGTCTCCATGTCTCCATGTCTCCATGTCTCTATGTCTCTATGTCTCTATGTCTCCGTGTCTGTATCTGTCTTTGTATCTACGCATGTATCTGTGTGTGGTTGTATGTATCTGTGCATGTATCTATGTTATCAATGAATAAACTAATGAAAGAATAAATGAATGAATAAATGATCGAACGAAGGAACGAGGAATGAATGACCAAATAATTCATAATTTCACACAAGTCCGGCAAAAAGACTGAAAAAGAAACGAAAACAAAAGAAGCAGTGCCTCCTTCAAGGCACCAACATCCTCCCACTTCACATCTGGAATGGTGCTAAATCCTTCGCGTCGTGCAGAAGGCTGTACTTTCTGCAGTGCTTCTGTGAAGTCAGAAGCTTCAATGGCCAAAGGGGCCATCTCCTCTGCGGTGTAGGCACTTGTCGTGTCGTCTTCCCGACTCTTGGAGAGGTCTTTAAAAGCACGTTGCACAGCACCCAAAGCAGCTTCTTTGGTTAGAGCTGAA
Organism: Breviolum minutum Mf 1.05b.01; assembly: GCA_000507305.1. Taxonomy (NCBI): domain Eukaryota; class Dinophyceae; order Suessiales; family Symbiodiniaceae; genus Breviolum; species Breviolum minutum. Next base: position 32,256 of record DF241692.1, read on the forward strand.
AGGTCAGCACCAACAAAGCCAGCTGTTTTCTTGGCCAAAAATTTCAAATCCAAAGTTTCTGCGAGCCGCATACCTTGAACCATTTTTTCCAAGATTTTGCCTCGTGCACTCTCGTCTGGAATTCCCATGGCAATTTCGCGGTCAAAGCGACCAGCCCTTCTCAAGGCAGGATCTAAGGCATCTGGTCGATTTGTCGCAGCCAAAACTACCACATTGCTTTTTTGGATTTCATCCAAAGATGTCAAGAGTTGTGCCACAATCCTTCGCTCCATCTCTCGACCTGCAGAATCCCGCTTTGGTGTAATGGCATCAACTTCATCCATAAAAATCAAACTTGGGGCTGCAGTACTGGCAGCTTGGAAAAGTTGTCTGATCTTGGCCTCAGACTCTCCTGACATTCCAGATACAATTTCGGTTGCAGCAATCTTGAAAAATGGCACACCTGTGGTGCCAGCAATGGCATGGGCAATTTTGGTCTTGCCACAGCCTGGTGGACCAAACAATAAGACACCAGTTGGTGGTTGGACACCGAGATGTGCAAAAACCTCTGGATGACTCAAGGGTTGAACAATCAGCTGGCGTAGATCTTCAAGAATCTCATCCACTCCTGGGAAAAAAAATGGGCACAAGACAAAGGAAATCGATATGGATCATGCATCCATTTCAAGAACATGATATGAACAAAGATGACCAGCTAGGCTCATTAGTCCCTCATGAGTGCTGTGACGTGTGGTGAGCAGGCTATTGACGCACAAGAGGTCGTAACGCTACTTACCTTCGGTATGTCACATCAAGTGAAACACACAAGACCAGCCTCCCAGATCCTCAAGCCTTTCCTCGGGTCTGTCTTCAGGCGCGAAGCCTGAACTTCGTGGATCAGGCAAACCTTGCTCACGTCTTGCTGCTGCCATGGCAGCTTTCTCCTTCACCTTACGCACTGCCATAGCATCTTGCCCCATTCTTTCTGCTTTGGCAGCCACATTTGCATCATTCACTGGCATCGTTTGCGAGTACAAGCGACGGATAGAATCGTTCATGTTTTCCTTTTCAGCAGTGGGCTGATCAGGAAAGTTACCATCTTTGCCATCTTTACCATGAGATTTTTCGTTTGTTTCAGCTTTGCGACGTTTCTTCTTTTTGGGTTCTGGGTGTCCTTCTCTCACACCTTCTCCATTGGAATCCCGCGCTGGGTCTGGAAGAGGGGTGCTTAACTCTTGCAACACCATTCGACGCAAGGCCTGCTGTTTCAGTCTCCCATACTCTGTGAAAGTTCTGCAAAGCTCATCTTTTACACCTTTGCAATCCAGTTAAGCAGTTTTTGATCGAAAATGACATAGGCAAAACAAAGGCAAAAACGTTTTTCAATGGAAACAAACAGCTAGTGGTAGCTGAGAGGCTGTATTTCAGTGCTACAAACTATATCAACAAATCAATTTGATTTCAAAATTGTTTATTTAAACATCAAAAGGAAAGAAATATTCAAATCATCAAATCCCTATATTATTTTTCCAAGATATGTCAGCCACGATTCTGTCTGCTGTGCAGCTTCTTCCTGCATTCTGGAATTGTAGTCGAATCTCTCGGATGCGATGAGGCAATCGCTTATCCATGGTCCATGGCCAGACGTTAACCAAAAGCCAAAAGAAAAGAAAACTGCAAATCAATGATCATAAAATGTGATTGCAAAGTGGTTTCCGCAATTGATTTCGGGAAGTGAGATGCAATTTGGATAGTCATTCGTCCTCATCCTTAGACTTGCCCAAATGGTAACCCAAGGCCACAAAAAATGCCTTAAGAGCTTGTTGAATGATCTTTAAATGGATGCGAGGTCAAAGACTTGAACCTTCAAAACCGAAGTTGTTGAGAGCCTGCAACCGGTCTTGTTGTTTTTTGGAAATAAAGCGTACAGTAACAATGGTCTTCCCGTGTTTTTTATGCTAGAAGCATGGCCACCATACATCACAAGTGGATTTGTTTTCATTAAAGCAATCCATGCAACTGTGTTTGCTAGTGTTTTCGTTGTAACAAGATGGAATTTGAATAATCACTGTCCTTGGAAAGGCTCAACAAAAAACGTCCATGAAAAAGTCAAAGTATGTCAAAGTACAAACTGCATTGATGTCCCACCGCCTGCATCGGCAGTTGAAGTCTATTTTTGCACTTTAGGGCTTATGGTACGCCACATTGCTGTGAAATTCGGGGCCAGTGCCTGTACGGTGGAGAAAGGGCGAAACAGCGTCCACAAAACTGGTGCCTTCACAGTCGGCTCCAGGGGATGAAGTTGCTGAATCTCCCTTGAGAATTTCGATGTACGAAGCTTTTGGGGCTTTGGAGTCGGAATCTTTGGACTTCAACTCAACAGGGGCCTTTGCTGCCTTTCCTGTTTTTTTCCGGTTTTTTTACTTCATGTTTTGTTTTTTCTGGCTTTTGTTGCTGTGGATCTGCCATGGGAATTTTCCTTGTTCACCTTGATTTCTTCCATGGATGGCAAGATCGTATCTTTGGTCTCCCGTGTCTTGCTTCTGCCACATGACTCCGAGATCTTGCGTTGGGCTGGGGCGCACGGTGTCCTCCGGCATCGTTGGCACTCAAGGTGTCGGTCACTGTCGGAGCAAAGCTGGCAACTGGATCACATCCAGTTCTTCGGTCACTGGATCGTCTGCCGGAACTTCATGTGCCTCCTGTATGGTGACAGAAGTTGGCGAACATCTTTGGATATATTTACAGTATGTCCTAAGACTCCTAAGAGTGAAAGCATTTCTCTTAGGGAGCTGCATGTCTTTTGACTATCCAATCGTCACAATAGTCCTTTCCAACAGGCCTTGGGTGTGCACCAAGTCACTGATACACTGCATCGGTTCACTGAGTAGATCTGACTACCAAATGTTGATACTCTGGTTGGACCGTATGAACTGCACACAAAGCCAAAGTCTTCATTGGTTTCGGATGTTTTGAATTTCTGAATGTGTTGCCACGCGCGCCCCACGGCCTCGCCTCACGAAAGATCAATGGCAGATTGTGTAAGCTTAATTCAAAAATATTCAAAACAAATCCAATAGAAGAGTGATTCAGGTCAGTCCAACGATACATGTTTCGGTTTTTCCAAGAGCCATGGCAAGGCTCTTCTTCCCCACCTCTCTGATTGCTTGACATTTGTACCATCAATCCACTTCGATTGAGAGACGCAAAAGGGGTAATGACAGTAATGACATATGACCTTCACAACTCTGTCCCACCCGCAGCAGGTCCTCCATATTTTTTTCTCATTAAATTCTGCCAACATCAGATGGAAAATAAGAAATGTTTGCCTAAATCAATGTGAGTAGACAGAGTGCACTGCGTACTGCCCAAATGACCCACATCATCACTGATATTTAGTGGGAAACCAACTTATGCTTGGTGATCAATGGATTTGAGCCATGCCCAAATCGGTGACAGGTGACGATGTATCAACAACATCAAACATTTTGATCACAATCGATCAGGTGCTTTGAAAGGCAATCTGTATCTTGAGACATGGTGAGACATGGTGAAAGCTCCTATTGCGTTGTTCGACATTGCTTGAATATATGGAAATATGTCGTAAGTTGTCAAAAGAAAGATTGCAGTGAGGGATCGCTGCGTGGTAATGTTGCAACCGCAACTTTTTCCGCCTGTATTGAGGTGTAGCTATCCCTCAAATCCTCCAGGTCCGAATCACAATCAGCAGCATCCACAGTACTTTCGGCCTGAGAGCTGGAAGAGGCCTCACTGTCAGATAGCCCCGGGCTGTTGGTAGAATTCTCCTCAGTGTCTCCATATGTGAGAGAGTCCCGTACATCTCGCTTGACTCTTTTACTGGCTTGAGCTTCTATTGGAGTGCCATGTTGCAGCAACTGATATGGGAGGGCAACATCCATCCCGACACAGCAGTCTTCAGTAATGGGCTCCCGATCCAGTCGCAGGGCTCTAGAAGCAGCAGACCGTAGGTCTCGCGACCCCCTGAGGCCAAGGGCAGCATAAAAATGCTCTAACCCAAGAGTCGCAATGCTTGCGGTCTCACTAAGGTTATAGCAGTATTATAGCAGTCGCAGGCTCCACAATCTACTACCTCAAAGTAACCAAGGTCTGTGCGTTCAGGCCACAAGAGGAAACACGGCAAATCAGAATCATCCAGACCATACCCATAGGCATATCGACACCTCCATGTTTCGCCAGCCACTCGGGGAATAGGCGTTGTATTCGACACGTTGCCTTTGTGGAAGTCCGTCATGCGCCGATAAATGCGCTGTTCTGCAGGTAGCGAGGCTCGCCTGGGATGCATGAGGTCATTTTTTTGTCTGCAAGCTGCTAGGGTACGTGTGCCGGGCGGTTCGCCCTTCAGTCAGCTGAAACTACCGCAACGGACAAATCCAATTGTGGAAACAAAAACGTTCATCATCAAAGGCCAAACCAATGATCATTTAATCAAACAAATTAACAAACAAATTAATCCTCCGAGGTCGAGTGAGTCAAAGACGAGAAAACCTTTCCGGGGTCAAGTCATCGACGGTGCACTAGAAGAGGAGGAAGATCGGCGCAAAGCAGCCATTGGGTTCGAGATACCTGTGACAAGAGTGCGCATTCGATCGTAGCGAAAAGAAGCAGCGATGACAAATGGTATCTAGAGTAAACAACAAATTTTGGCCGAATAGTCCGGTGAGACACGTATCACCAAGTGATCGTCGAGGTGCCTGAAAGTTGGAGAGCGCAAGCAACTTAACCAACCCAGGTCTTGGTGAAACCGCGTGAAACACCAGCAAAACGACATGCAGAAACGAGCGACCTCAGAATCCTCTCAAATGTTCTTCAGCACGATGTAGTGAAGCACAGCCAGACTACGTAGTGAAGTAATAAGAGAAGATGTAGACACAGCGACCCCGTCGGTGTCTCCACTGAAAGGTTGCCCCATGCAAAGTTGAGAAGCCAATGGCACAGCCACTGACTTCTTCGAAAAAGAACTCCTGTGCAGGTAAAACCCGCCCAAGAAGGCCTTGGGAGGATGGACCGCACACGGAGACATCAGCAGCGAGAAGGGTGACAGGAGACCTACAAGAAAGGAGTAGTACTCCTCCAAGCCATCCACGGTCAGATGTCTGCCATATCTACCTCTGCACTTCTCTCCTCAGGCGGGTCTCTTACGTCTGGCTTCAACCGACGTCGCTTGAGTTGGTAAGTGCCCTCTCTAGTCTGCCACCTCTTCGCACAGTGTTCCATAAAGGCATCCACATCAGACTGAGCTTCAGCTTCCCTACTTGACAAAGCATTGAGAAGGCTTTTGAATTCGAAAGCCGATGGCGCCCTGTGACTTTTGAAGTGTGACATCCACTCTTTGCATTGCGCCCACCATGCTTGGATTTCTTTGATTGCAGGTCCACGATAAGCTTTTTCTTCATACGGATTCGTGTGGCTGCGCCTGGCAGCCCTGTCAAAAAGCAGAGCATAAAGTTCTTCTTTGGACTTTTCAGTGGGGGCCTTGGTGTACATTCGGTCAGCAAGCACACGCCAACGCAGCTTGACCTCCATCCAAAGGTGCTTGGCCTGCAGCCTGCGCCGCTCCTTACGAAAGACCTGCTCGGAGACCTCCTCTGTTAAAGCACCCCGGGTTGTAAAAGTGGGCCATAGGTTCTTTTGCGACAACATGAAATTGAGCCATTCATCCGCATCTTGACGGCCCGGCAGCATGATGGCAACCGTAAGCCTTTCTCCACGAGCGCCCTGCCACGCAGCTGAACACTTCTGCGAGAACACATCATAAAGAATACCCTCTTGTAGCACAGTATAACTGTCCAAAAGAGCTCTATCATCCAGTTCAAGCCAGAAAACTCTGCTGCTTACGTTGGGCACCGGCACGACTGTAGCACCAGGCAATGACCACTGCCGGATTTTGTACACCACTTCAGTGCTGTCGCGCCATGACCATATTGGTGCCAAGAATGTTTCGGAATGCATGTGGGGAGGCCCTGAAGCAGGCTGACCCCACTGTGGATAGGATGACCTCCTTGGATGGGACGACAAGCCAAACAGCCTCCCTCCAACCATCGGCGCCCAGCTCGCTGGAAACCATACGTAGAGCGTACTGATTAAGCTGCACGACCCAAACCATTCGGTAAAACCCCCTCGATCATTGGGGTGAGGCGTCCAAGCATGGAACTTCCTCTTTCCTCTCTGCTCTTTGTTTTCCTTGCCTGTTAGCTTAACTAACGCTTGGTACCTTTGGGCTCCCACAAAGGGGGCGCAATGTGGGGCGGACCCTTTCCACCACAATGGACGTGCAAAGGCCTATGTCCAATGTGGCCTGCGAAGGTTCCCACATGAAGGATTTCGGTGGTGTTGGACTGGTTAACAGAAACCACCTTATACCTTCCCCCTTTTAAGGGCGTGGTCCCAACGCAGCACAGCTCGATCCTTGGTGTAGGACCTTACTGTGGCCTGACTGTACATTAAGCGGACGTACTTGTGCCAGAACCTCCACCGCTGGGTGACCCAGTCGGTAGCGATCCCACCCCATCCCAACCCCCACACCACTACAGTGTAGGAAGAAGTGACGGAGGTCCAGGTTACCCCAGACACCGTGACTACTCTGGCTTTCATCACGGAGGAACCGACGGTCTGATCCGTGTGGAGCTTAGCTACCCACGCACGAACTTTAACCGTTAGCCAGGACACACAAATGGAACGGAAGTTGAAGTAGAGGTCACAACCAATGATGGCGGGCTAGGCCCCGTTACCCATTCATTTCCACCGAGTCACCAAGGTGGACGTGGGACCATCAAGGGAAGTAACCGACTGAAGCAGGAACTGCTTTGTTCCAGGAGGCACCATCCTTGCGAATTAAGGTTGGATTCCTTTGTTCCAAGGATTCACCTTCTTTTGTCATGCAGCGCAATGTCTGAGAAAATCCGGAAAGCCCTCTTTGCGACTGTAGATTTTCTTTGTTGGAAGATAGAGCAAAGAAAGAGCAACCTTTGTGGGGAGGGGAACTCTCGACTTTTGAGTTCAAAGGCTACAAGTCAGAAGCACCACGACTGACACAATCGTGCATGGATACAAAGAAAATGTATGAAAAGGTTGAGGGGTAAAGTTTTCAACCAAAATCTAACGTGACGGTTGTCCTGAAAAGAAAATCATGCAAGGTGGAAATAGACCCAAAAAAGATTGAACATGTTGAGGGGTAATTTTCAGTCCAACCAACATGACAGTTGTCCTGAAAAAGAATCAAATTGTAGCCTTCGTTCATTGTCTCAAAACTTGCATCACTGGCCTTTATGCGGCCGTGCTTTTTCTCAGCTCCATCATTCGGGAGGCAATGCAATAATTAATAATTGCAAAAGACCTAGGTGGCAAGGTGCAACCAAAAGAAAAACACAGCACATCCAACATAAAACAAAACCAAACCGACAAGGCAAAATTAATACCCAGGAAAGTGTGAAACCGACACGATCAAAAACCTCTTCTTTGCAGTGATATAGGATAACTTCTCACGACTCATAAGAATTCGCAAAATGCGCCAAAGTAGTTTGCTCAGCTCAAAAGAAAGACATGCTCAAGCATGTGGTCAATTGGAGTTGCAATACGGTAGCAATGCATATGGCGGCTTGCTCAACCAGAAGAGCTTTCACCAAGATAGTTAGTGAAAGTGTAAACCGACACGATCGAAAAGGTGTGCTTTGCATGAATGGGTCCTAGCAGTTGGGTTGACTCCTGATTCATTTGGTTTCCTGCCGCCTTGATGCCTTGGTGGTGGAAGCTGTTCGGAAAAGACTTGATGCATAATTCAAAACTATTCAGCGGGGTGCAGGTGCCTCTGCTGCGAGCGCATCAAAAACTCTCCTATTCTGCCCCAAAAGGTCACAGCCAATCTGGAGGCTTCTTCCTTGAATTCCTCATCTGGAACTGAACCTACGAAAGTTAGGCACGCGAATCCTATTGCCTCCAGCTCTACTTAGCAAGCAACAAGACAGTCCCCAACTACCACAACGGATCGTCAATCCTTTTCGCGCCACACAGGCACACCAAACCAGGTCAGTTCTGTTCACCTAGACTTTTCTAGTGACAGTTGTTGTTAACTTCAGTTAACTTCTTGTGAAAACCCTGAAGCCACATAGCTTCGTATTGGAAACTCGATTTCCAGACTTCTAAAGTCAATTTCGGGTTTTACCAAACCATTTAAAAGCTACTATCTCCAATCCCCAAAAACCAGAGACAGGAAACAACATGTGATGTTGCTTCCCCCTTCAGACTGCCGTCTTCATCACAAGTGGAAGGATCATGAGAACCATGATCCGACCTTTCAAACGATGGCCTTTGTCATCACTAGGAGGAAGCTACATCCGAAAATGCAACTACGTGGTTTAAAAGGTTCACCAATAGATCAAACAACTTGTGAATGATCTCCACACCTTAGAAAACATCCAAAATAGACATAACGTCTAACGAATGACTACCAAACCCAACTACATCTGATGTAGTTGGTGCAAAACGTTCACTCACATGGAAAAGCTACATCCATATGTAGCACCATTGAAAAACAAATTCCAGCTACAAATAACGCAGCGTCCAGTGAAAACAAATTCCAGATTTCGAAATACCCGCTCACCAGTACAAAACTGTTTGCATCCACCAGTGAAAATACGAAACAAATTCCAATCACAGAATAACCACGACAGTTTCAACTGTCGTCCCAGCAAATCAAATCCTCATTCAATAAACCAGAAATCAGTGATATTCAGCGTGCATAAAAACACATCCTCAGAGTGCTTGAAGCACAAATGCCACATCGCACCAACGACCTGGCCCTTAGCCAGTTATACTTTCACACCCCCTTTCGATGTGGCAACTCGGCCAATCCCAAGACACCACAACGTTCACCGGAGTGAAGATATGGATTAGTATCCAAAGACAGCAACCAACACATGCACTGATATAGCTGAAGTCAATGAATAGTACGTATAGATACATCTGCAACAATACTTCGACTGCAACAGTGGTCAATGAAAATCCTTGTCATTGAAATCACAAGCACTGATGACATCTGACACAGATACGAAATCCACCCCAGAAAAATCACCTGAAATTGAAATCTCATGCATTGATGATACCTGACACAGATAAGAAATTCACCCCTGGAAAATCACCAAAGTCACACGCACTGATTCGACCTTCATGGGAAAAACCCAAAGCGGCCCAGCATTCTATCAGAAAGCTCACAAAGCAATGCTTCGCAACCAAACCCAAAGCGAATAACTGCACCTATCAGAAATTCCCATAGAAATCCAACGAGGATCTACTTGGTCTTCCTTTGATAACCCTTTGTCTTGGGTTTCCAGCCGCAAGCTCTGGCAAACATACCAAAATCTTCGCGGATCTTTGACGGCAGGTGTGGCATAAGTGCCAACAATCCATGAGATGTAGCGTGCAATCTTTGCATCTCCCTCACCAGCTGCAATGAGCTCTGAGAAAGACCAATTCATATCTGCAAACTTGTCCATCACAATGACTGTTTGACTCCATACTTTGAAATCTGCCACCCCCGGAGGAACAGCAATACTCTTCTCAACGTGACGCACATTGGAAGTGTCTGGAGCCTTCAAAGGCACAGCACTAGTCTTGCCACTCTTCTCTTTCTTCATAGGTTTTGCAACCACGGTGTCACCCTCAGTCACATACCGGGCCTGGTTCTCAATGGCCGGGCTACCCGAAGATTGCCCAACCGTGGCATCCCGTTCTGATTCGGAGCTAAACTCCTCTGGATCACTCTTACGACGCTTGGTAGCATCACTCATCCCAGCAGGCTGTTCACCAACCTCCAAAGTATCCATGATCTGACCAAGGACGCCGGAGCGTCTGGCAGCATGAAGCAATCGCAACAACTCACCCATTTCTTGTTTCTCCATGGCGTCAGGATGAAACTACAAGTGAGAAAGTCAAAGTTCACACACACACAGGCGCTACTAAGGAGAAACGTCCACAGCCGCAGCAGAGACTCAAGTTGCCTCCCAGAGAGCAAACACTTCCTCCATTCAAGAAGCGACCTCCCAAAAACAGCACCTCAGCCAGCCAGCGTCATCAGCTCAGCAAGACTAGCTGCCCGGAGACAGTAATGTTTCAAACATCCATTTCATGAAAAATCGTCCAGCTCTATGTCTTCATACACAAACCTAAACTGCAACTTCGAAAAATCTGTGGTTTCAGTTGTTCGTTGAAATCAAAACTGTTTGCAAATCAAAGCAAAATCAACTCTCTCGCGTCAATGCCAAAATGGCACCTTTAACGATCACCTTGGCCAATTTGGGGTTATAATAGGCTGTCTCAGTCCAGTCGACATCGGAAAATGAGCCGTGAGGCATCGTGCAATTGCACTGTCCAAACTCCTTTCTCAAATTCATCATTGACAGCCTACTGGTTCCCGTAAATCCCAAAACTTTCCCAATGGGTTGGTTCTTGGAGGTTACAGCACCAGTAGCACATAAATGCACTCCTGCTTCATGTACATGCTTTGCATCAGTCAAAGTCCTCTTTGTCATGATATGATTCCAAATTGGATTTTTTCATGGCAATTCAAAACTGGAATGGTCACCCAATTTCAAATAACCAGCAACCTTTGGAAAAACATCAAACCAGACAACATCGGCTTTCGAAACAGAATCATCCCTGCTAAAATTTCTCAATGGAAACCCTGACGTGCAAGGAGATGAAACGTGTACATAACACTTTGCCGGTTTCATCTGTTTCAGCGTTTCCAACAAATTACTGAAGACTGACCGTTTCTCCATGTCTTTGGAAATACCGATGTACTGAATCCCCATTTCTCTACAGGCTTGGCATATAGCTGAATTTTCTCTGCAACAAACCTCAATGAAAACCAAAGACCGCTTGGCTACTGCAACTAACCCAGCCAAAGACCCTTCGCAAACCTGGAAACCCAAAGTACTTCGGTGAATCCCAAAAGCAGCACTCCCCAAACACTTAGTTAGGAGGTCAGAGGGATTATCAACCCCCTTTCGGAAAATCAAAGACAATTGCCCCAGGGCAACTCTCTCCTTGATCCACTCGATCCTTATCTCAAGATGCCTACTCTTCCGAGGCACATCCAAGTTCCGAAGCAGCTTTAAAGCCGACTCGCTGTCAGAGTAAAGCACCCCTGGTACTTCAGTCACCTTGACTTCCTGAAAGATATTCAAAATTCTCCCAATAACCTTTTGGAGGGCTGACATCTCTTGTGCTACATGTTGCAGTGCATGCAACTCTGATTCCATACTTGATAGCGAAACCAACTGTTGATGCCTACTCAAGGTCTTGATACAACAACAACCATACGTAAGCACCCCTCCAGTCACTCCCCGTCTACCAGTACTCTTCATTGGAGCATGTGAGGCATCCGAAAACGCAACCACATGTGGAATCTCAAAAGCATTACTCATCAAAGCTTCACACTCATTAGGGATCCTCAGAACCACCTTCATGTCCCCTTTCATAAACTTAAGTAACGCCCGAAGGGCATCCTAAGTCCTACTTGTGGGAGAGCTCTGTTGAGTTGCTATCAGACTCACAAATGCACGAATGTCCTGCCTTGACTGAGATAGCCATGCTATCTTACCAAGTCCACTCCTCAACTTAGCATGTGCGTCCGCACTGAGCGGAGAGTCCTTGCCTTCTTCTCTGTCCAAAATAGCAGTGAGGTCCGGAGGAGCTCTTGACGGAGTTTTGATGTTGTAAGCAGCAAACGTTTCATCCAAGTAATCCTCAGGCAAAGAAACTAGCAATGCCTTGTCTCCTTTCTGTCTGGTCACTAGATGGCCAAGAAACTTCAACTGGCCCCCTTTTGAACTAGGATATATCAACCCTGTTCTCTTGATAGAAACTCTACCACCTATGACACCAAAAATGTGGTCAATGTCCTTTTTGTCCTCAGTATACATGCTATGATGTCATCGACATAAGCCAACAACATACAAGGCTTCTTACTAGGAAGAATCCCTGAGAAAAGACATGGTTCAAGTGAACATGTGGATAAACCCAAAGCCCCTACGATCTCAGTTAGGTATAAAACCCACTCCTGGCTCGCCGACCGGAGCCCGTTGAGGGCTTTCTTCAAATGGAGCAGCAAAGGTTCCCCCGAAAGGGATGAAATGGAAAGTGGCAATTTCGTGGTAATAACCCTTTGCCGAAGAGGAGTCGCCATGAAAGCACTACTAACATCTCCAGCACCGACAAACCAATTCCTAATCCCAGCTACTGACAAAAGAAGGTTCAGACCATCGGAACTAGGGGTAGGTGAACTTATCCCTAAAACTCTCGCAGAATCGGATCCCTTGGAAATGTCTTTAAGGACTATCCTAGATCTTACGACCGGATTTCCCAAATCATCCTTCCCTTTATCCGCAGTGACCCATCTACTCGGGATAGTTCGACGCGTTCCACCCAAACCTGAGGCTTCATATTCACTTTGAGTATACAAATCACCAGCCTCCATCACCTCAAGATTCTTCATTTCTTTGACCATGCCTTGTAACGCAGATTCACCACAGAGCTCCTTCAAGCTCGCATCATCAACTGCTGCAACGGGCTTCCAGATTCGAATCTTCTTGTCACCAAAACTGGCAACAACACTTGTGGCATTATCATCAAAACGAATCGACGACACTGGAAGCACCATGCAAGGTCTCTCTGACTCAGTCATAAGAAACGACAACACTGCCAAGTTATGCAAGCTCAATGACTCATCATCGACAGGGAGACATTCAATCAAGCCAGAAACCAACCCAGAGACCTTCCTCTTCTCATGAGAGGAACCACCAATCTCAGTTTTCAAGTTGAGTGATGGGCGTGTCAGAAAAACGTTTAACAGAACCCCTCATCGATGCATCAGTATCTAAGGTTTCAATTTCATCACCCACGCTCAAACCAGCATCATCATCGCCGCCAAGCTCAGTCGGAACATACTCACTCACCGACTTGTCATCAGCCGGTGAATCCGGGCTTTCAACAGCAACATCTTCAACAACCACGACACTTCCTTTCGACGAACGCTTTCCCTTAAGAGAACTCGGTACAGAAGGTTGTCCTAAGCCAAGAGACTCAGATGGATCTGGGGATGAACCAAAATGGTGGCTCTTTTGTTTCTTGTGCGCTGGCTCGGAGCCAGGTAAAACGTCAACATGAAAATCATGCCCATGTAAAACACCTTGCCCGGGGGCCCCTGCACTTTCCAGATCTTCCCCAACCTTCGTACTTTGAGAAACTTCGGGGTTCCCAACGTCAAACTCTCGAGAAAACAATTCATCCAACTTTGTGCTAATCTCAGCGCTGGCTTCCCCTGACAGAGCTGCTTCTCCCGAAGCTTCCCCCCCAGAGGGCACCAACACTGAATCATCATGGACATTCTCAAGACGTGATTGTTTCTCTTCAACTTGCTGTTTCAACCAAGATTCATACCGACGACAACACTTCTTAGAGTGATTGATGTTCTGTCTCGAACCATAAATTTCGATCTTCTTACAAGCACCACAGCCCTGGGTAATCCCAAAATCCTCAATCCATTTCAGGGGAGGCCCCGAACGAGGACAGGTCAGATTCGGGGCTTGACCCTCAGGCAAAACGCTTTCAGGGGGTTTATCAACCACCGGTTCAACAGGCATTCCCGACCTTTCGTGCACCAATTGGACAAACATCCCAAAATCATTCGAGATGGAAATTGGGAAACAAAGCTTGATACTCTTTGCAACGAAAGTCCTAGCAATCATTTCAGTACCAACACGAATCCTGGCCATAACTACCACTCCATGGACCCAAAATTTGGATGCAAGAAAGCCGCAGCATGAAACCTAGGAGCATTCGGGGACTTTTCAATCAAGCTTTGGGGTAACTCCGCCAACACCTTCGACCCAAAAACCGAAAAGTTGTGAGGAGGAATCGGAAACCCTGTCACAATCTCCCTTGGGGTCTTCTTGGAACCCTGCACCGGAGAAAAACAACTGTGTGAGAAACACAAATAGTTCAACAGAGCTTGGATTACCTTCTTTTCGAATTGGAGAGTATATCCCAACCTTTGCATTTCCAAGAGTTGCACTTTGAACATTTCCTTCAAACCCCTTATGGCCCTCTCGGCATGGCCGACGCTTTCATGTGCTTGGGGCGGTGCTTTTTGTACCAAGAATTGGTATCCCTGAACGTTAGCTACCATGCTAGACACAGCTGACTCCGAGTCAGTTAGAAGGACAACAGAAACTTCTTCAGCAGAATTTCGAAGACCAAATTCCCCAAACCATTTGGAAACCAACTGTTGTTCACCTACCTTGTCTTCCGAAACAACCACCGCTCCAATGGAAGATGAAAACACTTCTTTGATCACCAAAAATTTGAAGCTCTGTTTGTCAGATTCATCCAACCCTTCCTGACTAAGAAAACCAAAATCCGCAAAAACTTCCGTGCTAAGTTTGTTCCCAGCCCTTCTCCGATGCTTGTGAACACCACGACACGACTGACAAATCTCGCACGAAGGTTCGTACGGAACATGTCCCCTCAAGCTATGAGCAACTACCTCATCAGCCGTCAAGGCTTTAAGATGTCCACCGACCACGGTTTCAGGTTCATCCTTGGGGATCTTGTAATCTTTCCCTTCATAGGGTTTAACTCTAATCCAGGGGGTATCATACCAAACCGAAACACCATGAGCTACCGAGTTCGTATCCCTGTGTACCATACTAACAGTCTTTCCACATGAGAAATCCCATCCTTGTTTTGAAAGCTTGCAAACTGAAAGTATAGGATACGCAGTATCTCCTACAACCACATCGACCGGCAACACTGCTGGTTTCGGCGTTTGGTTTCCACGTTTCCCGTCAACAACCTGGATTTCCAAGAGCATCTTACAAAACCCATCTACGTTGACCGAAGTCCCATTGGCAGCCTGTAAAGGGTTAACCAGTGTCTTAATGGCAGAATGTTGAAATCCCTTAAGAAAATTCCTCGAAACCACCGAAACACTGGCCCCTGAATCCAACAACCACATGTCAGACGACGGCAAGCCAACGGAATTCCACAACATGTGACATGGCTTCAGGTTCTCACAAAGATCATCGCCCGCCTGTTCAATTGACGGATACATGACATGGCCCTTCTCTTCTCGGCTAACGTCACCCCAGGACATGCAGTTGGTCTCGCACAAACCCCCTGATGCCTGACACAACGCTCGCTCCAAACTTGCCTCTACATCTCGGGAATCACCCCAATCTGCAGTGGACCAGTTTCTGTTGTACACGGTCTCTAGGTCCGTGACATTGCGTATTGGGCTCATCTCTTCAAATTCAAATTCATCAAAATCATCATAAGCCATGTCAAAATGCAAAACGCCATCAAACAAACGGCCAACGTCAAAGCTTTCTTCATTTGCATCCAAAGATGCATCAGAATCAAAGTTCTCTTCATCTGCACCCGAAAATGCATCAGAACTGCAACAATCATGTCTCAAGCTGTCACCAACAACAAGCGAATCCAACTGAGGCAAAACGCAGTTCAAAACCAACACAGCAGAGTTTTCATCCTCTGCACCATCCTGTGGTGCATGAGCACTCTCTTCTTCAGCAGCACACTCCGTGTACCACCAACTACCGTCCTCATCCAAGACTGCAAACATTTTACCCTTTTTGCCCTTGCTAGACCCCTTAGAACCCTTTCCAGATGAATTACTACCACCCTTTTGACCCTTTTGAGGACTCTTACCACTACCCTTAGAAGGAAATGGTTTACCATCGGGGGACTTCTTAACCCTACAGTTCAAAGAAGCATGTCCCAGCTGGCCACATTTGAAACATTTCAACTTGTCAAGGTTAGTGGTACAAGATGATGAATCGTGACGTTTCGAACCGCACTTCATACACCTAGGACCCTGACCATCAGACACACCAGCAACAATCTCTTCCCCCTCGCCCCCAAACTCTTGAGACAACTCTTGATTGGTGGATTCATCCTTTGGGTTACTAAAGTCTTCCACAAGATTCACAACCGCCCTTCGTTGAGGAACCAAATCTTTGAAAAGTCGGTGTTGATTCTCAAATCGCCTAGCTGAAATCCGATACCGTTGATAGCTTTCCCCAGAACTATGCATGAGTGCGTAACTCCTGGCATCATTCGGCAGACTCCTAACCAAAAGACTCAGCTGATCACTATCGGTAATTTGCAGCCCGGAGGCCATACCAGCACCTAAGGTTCCAACCATTCTCATAAACCTTGCACATGCTAGGTCTATTTGGCGAATCACATCGCTCACTTGTGAGCTTCCACTACTTGGATCTGGTACAAAAACCCTAGCCAACAACTGAGTTTTGAAGGATAGTGCCTCCGCACGGTTCCTGAGGCTGAACTCTTTCGTAAGTTGCCGGAGCAACTCCAATCCGTTCCGATTTCCGTAGGGCTCAGAAGCTCTAGAATCAAATTCTGGACTGATATCAAGACCCTCTTGAAATCCCTGCACCATCAGAGAGATTCTTCCGTGCTCAGAAAAAGCTGAAGCCAGCAAAGCCTGAAGACGAACTGCTCTATTCTGTTGTTCGTTAGATAGTCTACTCCAGATAATAGGGTCTATCCAACGGCTACTCAGCTCAATCTCCTTCCCAAACTTAACCGACCCTTGCGAGGCCCAACTTGAAAGTTCCTGGAGATAACTGGTAAAACCCAACACTTCGTCTTCACGGGTCTTCCAGGCTTTGTGATTGACTGTGGGGGGATTTCCAATCCACTTTTCATTTCGAGAAAACATATCTTTGCTACCACTATCACCTTTCGAGGACCCCGCAACCCCCGAACCAGGTAACAAACCCACATCGTCATACAAATCTCCCAAGTCATAAGGTTTAAATCCTGGATTCATTTGTCCAACACTTTGAAGAACCGACTGCAACTCACCAGGACTAAGCTGTTGCAACATTCTGGTCACCTGAGTGACTGAATCACCTCGTCCAACACCACCAAACCCTTGACCTTGGTACACAGGCCCTTGGTTTCCAGGTGTGCTACTCACAGACGGTGGCACAGGTACACTCTGAGCGTTTCTAAACTGTTGCTGCAACAAAAGCTGTTGATTGTAGAAATCCTGAGCTTGTCTTTGATTTAACCAATTCGCCCATGGGTCAGAATTCAAAAATCCTTGTCGGAAACTACCAGCAGGCAAACCTTGACCAACAAATCCCTGACACCCCGATTGACACGGAGCCCCAGACAAATGAGCATCCATACCGGGTGGGATCCCAGCAACACCCTGTTCAGCACGACCTGGACTTCCTGAAACGGTCCTCTGACCATTACTGTTTCCTGGACTCTCCATGGCAGTGCTCCGCTACATACGAAAGTTAGGCACGCGAATCCTATTGCCTCCAGCTCTACTTAGCAAGCAACAAGACAGTCCCCAACTACCACAGCGGATCGTCAATCCTTTTCGCGCCACACAGGCACACCAAACCAGGTCAGTTCTGTTCACCTAGACTTTTCTAGTGACAGTTGTTGTTAACTTCAGTTAACTTCTTGTGAAAACCCTGAAGCCACATAGCTTCGTATTGGAAACTCGATTTCCAGACTTCTAAAGTCAATTTCGGGTTTTACCAAACCATTTAAAAGCTACTATCTCCAATCCCCAAAAACCAGAGACAGGAAACAACATGTGATGTTGCTTCCCCCTTCAGACTGCCGTCTTCATCACAAGTGGAAGGATCATGAGAACCATGATCCGACCTTTCAAACGATGGCCTTTGTCATCACTAGGAGGAAGCTACATCCGAAAATGCAAATACGTGGTTTAAAAGGTTCACCAATAGATCAGACAACTTGTGAATGATCTCCCCACACAAATAAGAAAATTCGCATAAAAGCAGCAGTATTTCTCGCACAACGCCTCAATAACAATACTCCTTACTTCGTCAACCTCCGTGGGCGATCCGCAGACACTCCCCTCCCGGCCCCATCGGCAGAGCTCACTGGGCTCTGTGAGGCCTTCCTCACTCGATGTCGCGACGTGCTCCTTGGTCGGCGTCGTGCTTTCCACCTCGAAGACTACACCAAATGGGCGTCGCATAATGCAGCCCCAGTCATCCCCTATAGTCCGGACAGCCAGCAACCCACCTACTCAGCTGCCCCTCAAACAGCTACACCTTTGCCGGAACCCTACTCGGCCACCACCCTGCCCGCCGCTCCGCTGGCCCCCATCCCAGCTACGGCCACCACGGAACCTTCTCCACCACAAAGTACTTCCTCAGTATCTGCCTTTACGCAGGCCATCCCCCCTCTGGGATTTTGCCTCTGAAATCCCTTCAGCGGCGTCTGACATTCCAATGGAGTCCCCTCGAGACACCACCACACCTATGGCAGTCGACCCAAATCCCGTTCCACCTTCCACGGATCCCGTTGACCCCACTACCAGTGGTGACGCCCCCAGTCGGCCCTCCACTCCAAGGCCCATCACCAGCACTACCAAGGATCGGCTAATCGCCCCCCTTATCCTGCCACCGCGACTTTCTCCCAACACCAACCTAGCGGATATCCCCGTGAACAGGCCTGTATCCATCAGGAACTGTTATGCTGGCCTTTTTGCCAGGCTTCCCTCTCTTTCTCAAATTTATGAAGCCCCCCATCACAGCGCTCAAGCGCTGTATAACTTTATCTTTGCTCCCGCGCAACCGCTTGACGTTCCACAGCATCCAGAACCCACCCCTCCTACCACAACAACGGATCCTGCGGCACCGGACGCATCCATGGGTCCTGTCGAGTCCGCGCATGAGCCATTGGCTCCCTCCCCGGAACCAACACCCTTTGGGACTCTGCTGGATAGCTTCGTTGACATTCCCGCATCATTACGCGATGCCCACCACTTCCGCACACCCACTGTGCTCTCGAGTGGCTTGCCGGACCCGGTTTGCGGCACTGCTACTCCCCCACTCAAACTTTCCCCGCTTCAAAATTACCTCCACCAACACCTTACCCCTCACTTACGCTCTCACATCGGCACTAGCATCCAATCTTGCTTTGACACTCTAATCATTGGCCCTAGCACCAACTCGCGTGTATAGGTACCGCCCTCCACTCTCACTTAGTCTGTGCTGCAGTAGCCCCCTCCAACGAAGACTACTCAGTCCTATTCATCCCATCTGATCTCCTCTCCGACTTTATCTGCCCCATTGAGTGGCAACCGCTCTTTCTGTACCTAGCGGCCTCCCTGGCCTATATCCCGACCTCCCATTTCTTGTCACTACCCCTGACTACATGGCAAGCGCCCTCTGCACCGCTCAGGGGCTCCGCAGCCTGTTACACAACAGCTGTTCCCACATACTGCTGGCTACCGCCGACACACTCGTTTCTCCCCATCTCTTCTTGCATCTCCCCCCTCACGCTCCACTATCCCCGGACGCGATGGATACTAGCACGGCTCCCTCCAGTCTCCATCCCTTTCGCTTTCGCACCCCGGACGAAGTTAGTTTACTTGTGCAATCCACATTTTCGGATCAACTATCCCATGCTGCCGCCTGCCGCGCTTCCGTTACGGAGGTAGATCTACAAGACGCACATTTCCCCCTTTACTGTACACCATACTACGGTTACTCACCAACCACCTCGGTGGACTTGCAGGTTGAAATACTCCAGCTCGTGTCCTCCCTCTCCCTGCTGTCCAGTAAGATGGAAGATGACTCTCTACCTACCCCATCCAATCTACTTTCGGTCTTGGCCGCGCTGTACCCCCATCTACTACACGTCAGTCCTGGAGAAGGTCTCCTCCTAAGCCCATTCACTGACCCCGATCATTCCGACCAACCGCAGCCCTGCTGGCTCAATCGTATTGGGGGGCCGGCTCCCCCTACATTCCCCAAGTTTTTAACCCTTGAACAGTCTCTTACAGCTTACTCCTCCTCCGCCCCCTTACAAATGTTTCTTAAACCATTGCCTCTCGGGCCTTCCGCGTGCATCCACCTCAACCCAGGTTTGCTGCCTCCCCCTCTCGTGAACTCCCCCCACCCCCCCCTCACTCTATGCAGTGAGCCCGCTGGTGGATGGGGGGCGGTCCAATATTATTTCCACTTCCGTTCTGACTCGACAACACTTTCATTGACCCAGCTAACCCCGACCTATCAGCTGCCCCTCCATACTGAGTTATGAAAACTGGGCGCCACCAGAAGACCTCTTCCAGGTAACACCCCCCCCTGCCTCGGAGCCTGTTGCTGTCCTCTCGGTTTCTTGCCCGAAGTACTCCACCTATGCCTCCCCCGATCACGGCCTCACATTTTGTAACGGGGCTGCATCTGCCCCTCGAGCCACATCTTGTGGCCCTTCCCTTGCTATCCCAGACTACCACCACCAATACACGGAATCAACCGGCCTTTGGACTACCGATGCATGCCATACTCCGGATTGCGGATCCGTCGCCCTGGCATTCTACCTCACCACCAGTTATTGGGCCTCCCACCCTGTCGAACAGCTCTCCGCCGACAACTTCGCCACTCCTGTTGCCGCCGCCTTCTCGTCTCTTCATGGGTTCAACCGATTTGGGCTCCCTGATTACTTTGTCGCTCCCCACTCCCTGTTTACTTCCACAGCGCGAATACTTCTCAAACTCTTTCGAGGGACCGACCTCCTTGTTGAAGGTTTTGGCCCAGGTGCATACTCCGGCGCGGTAATCACAAACCTGGCTTTCTCTCACGCTAACTTTCAGGCGATGCTGGTCTCTTTGGGAGGCGTCGCAATGCACATTCCTACCCTTACCTCATGCCTCAATCACTTCAAAAACCATCACCTACAAGTTGAAGAAGACCATGATGCCTACACAACCGGCATGCAGCAAAATGTATCACATCGCCCCCGCCTAGCCCAAAATATGTTCTCATTCTTGCGCAACACGTCCGCGACCGCCGCGCCCCTTGGCGGCTCAATGATGTGCTCGCTGCGCACTTGTTCAATCATGGCATTCGTCTCATTACACTTCACGACAAAATAGAGCATCAGCGTGCCCGAGCGGAAACTCGAGATTTGCCCTTCGTGCCCTCGTCAAAGTTTGGTCGTTACCGCCACGATTATGAATGGTTAATTCCCTCCCTCAAGTTTTTCTCTCCCTCCACGCTACTCACACGCTCCTTTCAGCCCTGCCCTTTGCCTACGATGAACTCGAAAATTATGAAAGTGCTGTTTGACCCGGAAGGGCTCGGGTACCTTCTTGTGCATGGAATTCACCGCTGGCCAGAGGATCTAGCACGTTTCATCCATATCGAACCCGCTCCCCACGACACTCCAACAACGTTTTACACCCGCGTGTTCCTCCACCCTCTCCGCTTTTCTGCATTGCGCGCATTGGGACTTCCAGACCCCGATGTCAATGCTATCGAACAGGCCACGCGCAGCGCTCTTCTTGCTATGCCATTATTGCAAGCCCTTGACTACCTCCATACCCAACTCCTCTCAGGCCTTTGCGTTGCGGCCCCGCCCCGCGGCCTTGTATCCCTCGCGACAAAATGCTCGACCCAATGCGCCGCCAACCTCACCCCGTCGCCTGCCGACTCACTCGCCCTCGCGAAGCCTTGCAACAGGTTCTATCTCCCACATTTCGGTGTTGGCTAGGTAAGCGCATTTCCCCTTCCATGACATGCAGGTTTTCAGACCGGGAACCTCCTCCAACTTACTTTCCCTACCCAAAAACCCTACACCCTTCAAGGACCACAGCGCTTTTGCATTTGCCTTATACCTTACCTCCGTTACCCATCCAGGACGCACAACTGAGGAACCCAACTCGGCCTTCTCCGACCGTAGCGCCGCCCACGTCACACAGTTATCCGGTATCTTGCTTCCCATTCTCTTGCGCTATCACATGTTTACCTCCAAAGCTGACAATCAAGGAAATCCAGTTGGCCATCTCAAACTCCATCACATGCTGGATACCGATGATCCCACCCTTGTGGACATACCTGAGCTGCCGCCATTGATGCTGGATCAATCTTTCTTTATGCCAGTATCGGCCATTCGCTCTTTTTTCCAAACTGTTACTCGCGTTCCCTTCTATCGTTTCCCCAAAACACTCGGTTGGCCCACCATGGATGAGATTTTAGAACCCGTCACTCCCCCGGCGTCCCCATCATTCTCGAACCTCCACTCGCTCTTAGCCATCCTTCCCAATTTCTTCCCACCTTCCGTGCGGGCTCTTCTCTCTTCTTACAAAACCGATGATACACATGGCCCCTCCCATTTCTACACCTCGGAAGCCTACGCTCATTTGCAACAACTCAACATTCGCCCAGGCACCTCCTCTTCATCTATGGATATGGAATACACGTGGCCCGTCAACTGGGACATCCCCGACTTCACATCAATTCTTGAACCTCTCTATTTCATGAACTCATTGCACTCCACACATCCAAACCTTCTTCCATTAATTCGGTCGCTCGGCCCACACTTCCTCCGATCCCTCACCTCTGCGCTCTTGGCGTCCAATCAACACTTCCCCTCGCTGCTGCTCGCCACCCCCGAATAAAATCACGAAGTTGCAACAGGAGGGTATGATGATATAGAATGCTCTATGGCCTGCGCTCCGGGCACACAACCCTCTGTGTACAAGGAATCTTCGGAGCTGGGAAAACCTTTAGCGCCTCCCTCTTGCTAATCGTCCTCTCCACCATCCTCGACGTAAACACTCTTCTCTCCGCTGATCGAACCCAACCTGCCCCTGGCAACAGCCATAGAAAACATTGACCTCCTCCTCCAAGATGCCTCCGACGATGTCCGAGCCCAATACGGCCGTATCCTCGCCAACCACGTCAAGGTCAGCTCTAAACTCGACATGACCCCACTCGACCGCCAGGCTTCCTTCAAAGCGGATTCTCCCAAACGATGCATCTTAGTCACCCAAGGCTCTTTATTACGCGACCTCTGCAGAGACCATCCTCAATTGCAATCTTTCATACAATCTTGCCGCGTGGCCATCAACGATGAGGCCCAACAAGGTGGCCAAGCGGGCTTCACGGTCCTGGCTGGGTTTCTATCCATTCATTGTTTACAAATTTTAACAGGAGACAAGGAACAGAATCGATCCGGCACTGGGGGGGAACCCACCAAGGAAGCCCTCTTGGAACGGCTTGCTCTCAAATCCGTTGGATTTTTAAACAATACCACCGCTCTTTTCCCCTGAAACTTTGCCAAAGATGTTGGTCGGGCCCTTCGACAATTTCAGCCCTTTACCTCATCTCTTCCCACTGTCCCTGGTGTCCATTGCCTTTTGGCATCCCTCTCCTCTTGCGCTCTCCCACCAGCCCTTTCTCCATCCACCGTGCACCAGGCTGAAGGCATGACCCCCACTCGCGGCGTTACCCTCAGCCTCATTCTTCCACAATCTCTCCGGTGCCCCGCCGACCCCTACTTCACCCAGTGGCAACCCATTACCCACATCTCCATCGCCTCGAAGACAACAATGTGGAATACGGGCACTATGAGGATCAACCCGCAGAAGTCCAAGAGTCTCGACTTTACCACGACATGCGCAACCACCCACACCACTGCTCTGGCTACCGCATCATCCATTGGAATCCGAACTTGGCACAAAACTCCATTCACCTCCAGCCCTCGTCCATTACCACTATCATCCGTATTTTGGCTGTCATCTCTTACTTTACCGCCCGCGCCGTCCGCCTCGGCGAAGAGAGTTCCAAACTTCTCATCCTTGCCCCGCACAACGACACCATTGATGACCTCGAAGGTAAACTCGGCGCACCTGCCCCAAATTACCCGCCCACTCTTTTTGATTTTTATCTCGTGTGCATCTACCGCCGTTACTACCTGCCCACCAATTGCGACAAGTTCCAGTATACCAACTCACAAGGTAACACTGTCACTCCCTGCAGTGCCACAAGGCGTCTCCACTGCCGATATCCATCGGTATATCACAGGCAATGAGGCTCTTCAGGCAGACCTCCAATCTCGGGCTTCTATCTCTCTTATTGTGGAACTTGCCACCAGCTACCCCCGCGGCTTTGCCACTTACTGCACCGTGTCCAACACAGTACACGCCATCGGCATCGGAGGCACTGCATCACTATTTCTCTCGGCCAAGATGTCTACCTTTTTGGCTGCTTCCCCTTGCAGCAGATGCCAGAAACCTTGTAGCGCTCACTCGCAGTAAAGGCTTGTCTGTCCTTCTGCTGCCCACCACTCAAAAATTCATCGACTGCTCCCTACACTCCATCCTCACTCAATGCGCTTGGCGGCATGGAATTTTTCACGTCGGCACAGCCGATCTCGACACCCAAGCCCTTGCAGATTACATTTCGCAACCGGATACTACCTTAAACGATCAGCCTTCTGTCTTCACCTCCGAGTCCTGGCTTTACACCCACCAAATCACCTCTTTTGGCCGCTGGGACCCACTTCCCCTTTGCCTGCGCCTCTCCCAGCATACGCTTGTCTCGTATTTCTGTCTCTCTCTCAACCAACACCTTCCCCCGGCGAATACGGCAGAGATCACGGCCTCCTCCTTTGAATGGAAAGGGTTGACCCCCGGTCCTCCCAATGAACCGGCTTCTATCGTGTTCGGTCGTGACTCCCTGGTCTTCACTACTGAACACGCCATCCTGGCAGAATTCCCCTATCCCACTTCGGATACAACAGATCCTCTCACCTCCACGCGATACACTCTTATCCCGGCTGCCGGCTCTCATTTTTTCGCCCGCTCCTCGCATAGCCAAGGACACAGACACCCACTGCGACCTTCGCCGCCTGCCTCCCATATTCCCGCCCCTTTATGCCTTCAACGATGGCCTTCCACATCACCCGCAGCCGTCTCTCCTGACCTCCCCTCCCAAGTGTCATCTCCCCCTCCCCAATTTCTCGGTGCAACGGTTAAGTCCCTTTTCCTCAGTGGCATTGAATATCTCCACTCACAGGACTGCATCGCCGACCCCAACCTCTCAGCCGAAGCCCGGCTTATGGCGCCCATATTATCCCCAATTTTTCCCAGGAACATTGTACCGCTCTTGTCGACCTTCAGGTCATCCGCCGCTTCCATGCAGAAGTGGTCACACCCTTAAGCACTCGTCATGACACAGAAGCAATCTTCCAGTTCTTCCATAACGTCCTCTCGGCCCAGCAGCTCACAATCAACTGGACCATCGTAATGCCAAGACACCGCACTGCCCACACCTCTGAGCGCCTGAGGATGACCTCGTCAGGGTCCTGCCACGCACCAGCTACCCTACTCTCCCGACCTGGATCGACAATCTCGTCACGAAAATTAACCACTTAGTGCAGCTGCTCACCAACGCGGACGACTTACCCCGCTCGGCTCATGGTTGGGTCTTCTTACGTGCTTTGCGCAGATACGACGGCCCAGCTGTCCCTGGAAACCAAGACCCCCAAACAAACCAAATCGTACATTCCCACCCTTTCTCCCTCACCTCCCACAATTCCGCCATCGATTTCACGGAGAAAGTCCTAGGGGGTATGGCCGCTTGTGATCGTCGCAAGCGTCTCACCCTTGGCGAAGCTATCGACCACAACAATAAGGCTTCCATCGTAGTGGCATTAACTTCCCAACTCCCCAAACGCATCTTAATTTCAATCCACCAACCCGTTCCTAGAGCACACCTCAACACGGTGGATCCAATCCCACTTGCTGCCCTTCCCCCCTTTGGTGTCTATTATTGCGACTGGGTGTACACTCTTCCCGGGCTACTGACCCCCGCCAATGTCCCTGCCCACCTCATCCCTGCACTCGCCTCTCCTAACACCGACATTATCAATCGAAAAATCACCTGGACTCTTCGGTTCCCCTTGCCGGCCCCGGCGGAAGGCGATCCGCAAAATCATCGCTTCGCGGACCTGGCACTTCACGCCTCCGGCCACCGCAGTGCAGCGGCGCTTCGCAATGCCCTTCAACTAGCCACCACCACAGCCCCACCAGACCATGAGCCATCCAATGCTCGCTTCATCCGCCTCCCTGACCCAACTAACGGTCACAACAACGCCATACAAAGCCCAGCCGCTCCTCCGCTGCTATCATTCGATGGCTCCGCGGGGGAGCTACTCGTGTCTCATCACGCCTCTTCCCGGACGCCTCTACCCGCCCATACTGCCCGGAAGCACTGTTCCTGTTTTTCAGCGGCAAACTCAGCCTTCCCCTATGCGCCCGGCTCATCGCCCGACACCAAGAGGACCAACCGGAGGTTTTGTTGGACAATGCTGCGCTCGTTGTAACAACTGTGGCAGTCATGAAATTATGCTAAACTAGTCATCGGTTGATAACTCGATCGCACAGATTGGTCAGGGATCAAAAAGAACCAAACAACAGCAAACAAAACCCCCCCCAACAACCAAACACCAACCAACAACACATGACCAATCTATGAAGGGTGAAACAGGTGAAACGTGTTCGCTCTCACTACCTGGCGCATAGCTCAATACCCCGGCTCTCACAACTTCTTCAGCAGCTAGTAGTATACCATACTTCCGTTCATTCGGATCAGGTGGCCCAGCATTGCCAGGATGTGCATAAAGAGAGTCACCCAAGCAGAAATGTTCCTGGAAATCACGGCCAGTATCAAGGAAATCAAGTAAGCCATGCATTGCCAGTACTCATGTCAATGCCATCAGTGAGAACCCCACTGATTCTGGAAGGGCCAGGATTGTAATTGAATGTTCTTGCCTCCTTCCACGGCGAGTGAATGAGTGTCAGACAGAGTAAACGCACTAGCAATGTAAATTGAGAAGCCTTGCGTGCCAATCTGGTGGCGCCCACAAGCACATCATCCAACAAAAGCAGAAGTGCTTGAACAGGAGCTATCCAAGCACTCCAGCTTCCAGGAATGAATGAGTGTCAGACAGCGCAACGCAACCCTCTTCAAGTACAGTAGGCCACCAGAAGGGGTGACCAATGTAAGTACAACCACTGGTTGGAAGCACGACCCTGACGTATCATCAGGCCACCAATAGACGTGTCATGCACCAGTGCACGCAGCATGGAGCCATGCTGCCTTGGCTACCCTACCAGGGCATTGTCCTCACCCTGCTTCCTTTTCTTCCGTCCCCTCATAAATGCATCAAGCGGAGTGCGAGTATATGGAGGGGATATGACTTGCTCTTCCTCGCCAATTTGGTCATACATGGCACGAGTAAGCTCCTTTTCACCAGGAAACACCAATGGTGGGCCAGGTCTACATGACTGCCAAATAAGGTCATGTGCAACATTCCAAGCTTGCCATGCTATAGTGTCGTTGTCAGTACGCAAGGCCTCTTTCATGTCATCTCCCGGCCGTTTGGACTTGTTTGTGAAGAGCCTCTCTTTGAGATCAGCAGGTGAATACCAGCCAGGTCCCCTCGCCACAAGCTGGCTCTGCAAGAGCCGCCATTGTGGATCAAGATCACCCCACATGGTTTTGACATCATACTTCTTCCTCAGATCATGAAAGTCATAGCCAGCAACCTTACGTAGATTATCAGCCCCCATCCGAGAGACCTCCGGCCACACCGTTGGTAAGCCATAGACCCCAGCGTACCAGTCCTCTAAAGACAGATCATTGGGAAGAAAAACTGAAAGTTGCACCTTCTCCGCGTTAGTAATCCCCCAGGGGGGCAGCACCTTTCTGCCTGAAGACCCCAGTGATGACACCTTGTTTCAACGTAGGTAAAGCTGCGAGGTATTGCTCTACTGGCAACTGTATCCAGTCAACTTTAATGGTGCCTGTTAGCAGCGGGATGTTGCTCTCCCAGGGGCCATCCCGATAATTGCCGACCTTGAACTGCATACGTCGGTTAGCCCGAGCCTCCTGCCATTGCTTGGGAATGTCAGCTGGAGCCACTTCCTCGTCCATCCAAGACGAGTTCGCTGCACGGTAACTATCCTCCTTCTTTTGCAGCTGTTGCAACACCACTGGAGCCCAGTGGGCAGGAAACCAGACCTGTAAGGTATCCGCATAACAGGTACCTCCAATCCAGTCACTGAAGCTCGTGCCAGAAGCCGACGGCCTCCACCGTTTGGGTGGTTTGGGATACGCAGTAACCCGTGCCAAGCCACTGCTGGGTCGTTTTCTTTCACATTCCCTGGTAGCATTGCTTCGGGGCGATGAGTGCAGTACCCAGTAATTGGAGCAAAGTAGATGCACCGTACTGTTATTGTACAGCTTCT
This sequence comes from Breviolum minutum Mf 1.05b.01, assembly GCA_000507305.1. Taxonomy (NCBI): domain Eukaryota; class Dinophyceae; order Suessiales; family Symbiodiniaceae; genus Breviolum; species Breviolum minutum. The sequence goes on from DF241692.1 coordinate 60,409, forward strand.
TGGTCTCATGTGTCAGAACCGCTCTGAGAATGGCGGCAACCTCTTTGGCCAAGTAGACAGCCAGCTTCATGGTCAGACATTTCGCCACCTCGTGAAGGGAGGCAAGTGATTCAGAGGGAGTAGTACGTGTGGCTTGAACTTCCCAGCAGCATCCCGCTAGCACGCGGTCGAGGTGATCCACACATGTCTGCAGCGAGAAAGATAACCTTGCCAATGGCCATCTCTTTGGAACCATCTCCAATTTCAGGAGCTTGCTGTACTTAGCCCCAATAAGATCTTCTTTGCCAGTGAAGTCTTTACCCACCGCAGCATAAGCAAGTTGCATGAGCTCATACTGTTCTGCATCAGCCACCAGCGAAGACGGAGGGTCATTCTGTTCCGAGTCACTTGCACTTTCACTTCCGTCAGAGTCACTGGCATCACCTTCCGACATGTCCTGTTGAGGCGCAGGATCCTCTTCATGTGCTGCTAGCTGGATTACATCTGCCGAGACTTTAGTCCGGTCAGTTGCCCGAGCCACATGGTTGACTCGATGTTCTTGATGGGCACCAAGCCTAATACGCAACACCCCATCTCTGGTAATATGCAAGTCAGGCATCAGTTCATTTTCTCGCAAGCCAAACAAGCGCAGAGCTTCCCGACGGACACTGATCTGAGACTCTAATGCGAATGAATCATAGAAATGTTCCATACCTAATGGGCGAAAAAACTCTTGATTCAGAGGAAGCGTGTCGTTTGTGGAGGTGTCCAAAAGAACATATGAATGCCCGTCCCTTTGAGGCCAAACAAGGTAACTCGGACATTCGGAACCATCTAGAGCATATCCATATGCAAATCGACGGCACCGAAGTGGCGGCTCTGGGCCATCTGGCCTGAATGGGCTCACCCGGTGTGTGTCAGCACAATGAGAAATGTACCAAAGCTGATCAGTGATTTCCTTAGCTCGGGCAGTGTTGTACTTCCAAGGCCGCCACAAGTCCACAACAATGAGGTGTAAACGCCGAACCTTGTAGGAGTGTGTGACATAATCTTGCAGTGCCTCCACAATTGCCGGGGGAGGGAAATGCGGACCAGTCAGACAGCAATTCTGTTGGAGCATGTGGATGAAAGTTTCATCTGGCGGTGAACGGGAGAGTTCGCCATCATGAAGATAAAAATGGGCTTGGCCCTCCCAGACATGCCCAGCACCATACATGAGTGTACCTATAACTGTAGCTGCTCCCAATAGGCCTTTCACGTCAAGGGGACCCATGATGAGACAGAGTGACCTCGCTCTGGTGATGGCAACAGTCGCTCTAGCATATGCTTCCTCCAGCTGCACCATTTGTTCATCCTCTGAGAGCAGTCGAAATGACTTCTTGCGACCTCCTGTCAGAAACCCCCACTTTAGTTTGGGCAAGGAGGACCGTATGGGCCGTCATTCCAGCGCAAGTGGTGACCCCTCTGGAAACAATGGAGTCATTAGAAGAGGATACCCAACTGCTGGCACGGAATAGATTGGTCATATCATTGCGGTTATGCAGCACCGCTAGGTTAGACTTAGCGTCAGGCTGAAAATCACAACGTTCCAATAGCCAGTCTACCACAGCCCCAATGTCTTCAACAGCATGTATGTTGGCACGTGGAACATCCCAGAAAATAGGAAGAAAGCCACCTGGCAGCGGACTTTCCTGTTGGACGTACTTGCCAAACTTCCACTGTGCGCCATTGTAGGTGACCAGTTCTGGGTATCTTACGCCAACTACCGTTTGATACGTAACCTGAGAGACCCTTGCACTGCTCGACAGCACCAATTCCCATTTTTGGCGACCAGATACTCCGCCTACTTCAGCAAAGGATGTGGCCAGCATGCTAGGAAGGCCTTCTCTTTCGCCCCGTAGACCCATCCACAAGATGACATAGGCAGCACGCTGTATCTCTGTAAATAGACATGGAGGGGAATCTCCGAAGTGCTCATGCCAAAACTGCCCAACTGCAGGATCTATGGCAGAGGAGCCACCTATCAGGAGTTGTCGCAGCTTCCATGCAAATGACTCCTTGGGGCAATCCAGGTAACGCAGCACTATCTTCTCAAAATCATGGGCTTGGACATACTGAGTTTGGCCACGAAGAGCCAATGGGCGTTTTGTGAGTTTCTTTCTAAATGCTTTAGCCTCCTGACTCTTTTTCAGTCCGCCTGGAGTTTGTCTGTGGTCACCAGACCACACCTCCAAACAGGTAGCTGGAGTTCTTGCTACCGTGGCAGCCTCTTCCATATTGCCGTATTGTTGGCCCTCATCCTCGAGGAAGAGATCAATGCTACCCATCCAGTCAGCCACTGGGCTAAATTGCTGACTACATTCTTGTTGAAACCCGCCTCCGCATCCGATGTCCAGTGGGGTGTATGAGCCCTTGCGGTTCTGTTCATAATACCCAACCAGGCGCCCCATCTTTTCTTGGATGTAATCAGGCATCTGCAAGGACACCAGGTGCTCAGCAACGGCATGGGCTGCAATATTTTCCTTGGTGAGAACCATCAGCTTCAAGCTGGGGTCAAAGACCAACAATCCAGCCAGCAACACTGCAGCAGATCGTGTTTTACCAGCGCCAAAGACACCACTGATGGCCAAGCCGGTACGCCCTTCACACAAGGCAAGTACAATAGCACTTAACGTAGCCAGGACATGTCCATCTTCAAGGCGGAGAAGTGGCCGGATGGCAGCATGTAAAGCAACCTGTGCCGCATTTTCACATTGAACACTATCAATACCAACGGCGAACCAAAGCAATTTAAGAGCTGCCGTGTAGAGCTTCTGCCGCTGGCGCGGTCCATTGGGATGAAGCCTGTCAGTGCACTGGAGTCCACAGCACAACCGCAGTCTTTCTCGAGGCATGCGGAGAAAGACCTCTAGCTCCTGGGCACTTTTAGTATCTCCAATGTGGTAGATATTCTGAAATACAAAGGAGTGCTTTTCATTTTCATCACTCCCCTGCAAATGGCGCACCTCTCCATAAGGAATTTCAGAGCACTTGTCCAGAGCAGCACTGCAGTAGGTACGCGCCAACCGTTCAGGTAACCACGCGAAGTAGGTACGAATTGGCGATACATATTTCCAAAACTTGTGCTGTCCTTGCCATTGCTTGTTTGTGTGTAGATCGGCGGAAAGAGCAATCAGTACACATTGGAAGTGGCCAACTCCACTCCGAAAACTGATGAGGACTGTATTACCTGAGCGCAACCCCATTTGAATACGCTGCTTATCATATGGGGGTCCAGCCTCACTTTCAAACGAAGCAGTAGTTCGATTAGGAAGCAAGGCAGTGGCCAACAGCAAGAGTGGTTTATGATCCCAGGCAATTGCGCTGTAAAAAATCAGCCATGAGGCGGCACACTTCCTCAGTGGGGCACGTGGTTCCCCCAAAGGTAATTTCCCTAATTAGCGCGTCCCTGACCGCATCCCAGGAGATCTCCGCACTGGAAGTAACTCCGAGTTGTTGGACCCCAATCGCGAGGACCTCATCAGAAGACACAGGGGCTACAGCTCCAAACAGTACCATCAGCTGGTTTAGCACTTGTTGGACATGGTCCGGCACTTCACAAGACACCCAGGAGACCAACCTCAATGGAGCAATGTCTCGAGCTTGGGGAGGGGCAACATCAGAGAATCGACTGGAGGAGCTGATATAGCGGATATCTCCCATGTGGCAGACTGATGTCAATCCAATGCCCGTAGGAATGTTCACATGATCCAAAAAGCTCCCTCAACTCCTGCGTGGTCCTGTCCACAATGCAGTACTTGCAATTCAGGGAGCTCAGAGTCTTATCATAGGGATGCCACTGACAAAGCCGATCTGTGGTGAGATGGATCAACATGAGACGGTCACCATGTTCAGGCAATATTCCATGTAGCAATGCCGGGGGACAGGAGATGCCTCCCAAAATGCCTCCTACCTGAACATGCCACTATAGGAGCCAGCCGAGAATCCTCTCACATAGACTTCAGCAGGTCGGGGATCAGCCAGGCATCTGCCCAGATACCGGTGTTTACGTGCACCGAGTAACAAATCAAGCATCAACTTCATTCCCGCAATCCAAGCAGGATGGGCAAACCGTCTACGGGATTGGGGCAATGTGGCACTTGTCGTACATATGTAGGGCTAGCGCCCGTCGAGGGCCAGCACGTACCCATGTGCACTCAGGGAGGCAGCTGTCCAGAAATACATCCCATTCTCTAGCACTGTCAGTGGCGAGGTAGTGCAGGACAAGAAATTCCTGCATGGCTTTGGAGCCACCAAAGCAACCAGTGTCACCTGATGCGCACCATCCCGGCCAGGAGATTCCAGCGGAGTCACTGAAGGGCCATAAATTGACTGACTATGTTTGTCCGTATGTAGGCAGATATCATAGTCTTTGAAGCCACCCAAATCATGGCCACCCAGCCCTGTGCTCAATGCTGACCAGTTGCGGACCCTCCTCTGCAGTGCCCGAAACCTCTGCATCAGCAGGTCTGATGTGCACATGGACCCCACCGTCAGGAAAAGGAACAGAGCCTTGAGTAAACCCTACAAGGTCAGCATTATAAGAGCTCCCCTCCGGTGTGACCACGCAAACTTTGCACCCATGCTGTGGAGCTGTTACACACACAAACCGAAGGAGTTGGCAGCTGGGAACGCAGAGTGGAACATCATCAAAGTAATCGCGCACTGCATGGATCCAAAGATGATGATTTCTGCACCTGATGGGAGTTCCACCGAGGAGAATCTGAATCAGAGCAGACACATCGGATGGACCACAACTGTCCACCTGCAATCTCAGTCCAGGAATGTATTCAACTCTTCTTGTTCGGAAGCTTGTTTAGGTTGGCCCCGGGCAGGTTTCTGGGGTCCGAGGAGCATATCAATGTAGGGTGTGCTGATGTTCAGCTGAAGCCTCTCTGAGGACCAAGATGGTTTTACCCGCTGCATGTTTGCCAAAGATACTGGCATTATGTTGTAACAACAGTTCATAAGGCGGGTCAATATCATGTTCCATAATACCTTGGAATGCAGCACCAGCTTCTGTGTTATGCAGGAGAAAGGCGGAGCCTCGCCCAGCAAGATAATCAGCAACGAAGTTGGCTTCCCTAGGCCTATATTCAGTATAGCGGACGATGGAGCAAGCCGACTTCTCGCATGAAACCTATTAATGACAGCAACAAGATCAGGGCGTCGGAAACGAGTCTGAAACCGTAAGTGACTAAGTAGTGGCTGAATATCTCCTTGAATACGGTCCAGTGGGAGCGGGACAATGTTGTGGGAAAGACAACCATGAACGTACCTTTCATAAAGTCGTAAGGAGAGATCAGCACCTAATACCTCAGCAACTATGTTATCAGGACACTTTGGAATAGACAAGCAGCTCCAATCAAGAAGTTGCAAGCCTTGCTCCGAGAGGACGTACATTGCGGCACCAGCCCCCCCTATGGTTTTCGCACGATGCGCCGACCCATCAAATTGGCAAAAAATGTTGGGGGGTCCGAAGCTGCAAGGAGTCAAGATGTCTCCACTCATGACATGTTCAGTAAGAGTAACATGAATATGATACTCGCCACACTGGCAGTGCATATACTCCAGACTGACATTCTTTCGTCGTTCAGGTGGGGCATAACTCATCTCGCGAAACACAGCACTGTGAATGCTGTCCACTGCAACAACCCCTAATCGATCTNACATTAGCGGCACATTAGGTACAATTAGGTACAATTAGGTCCTACCGGCACATTTGGTACATTAGCGGCACATTAGGTACAATTAGGTACAATTAGGTCCTACCGGCACATTTGGTACATTAGGTCCCCGACAGCCCTTTCCGTGGCCAACGCTTTCAAACATAAGTATAGTCCTAAAACATCCTANAGTATAGTCCTAAAAACATCCTACCGGCTCATTTGGTACATTAGGTCCCCGACAGGCCTTTCCGTGGCCAACGCTTTCAAAACATAAGTATAATCCTAAAAACGTCCTACCGGCACATTTGGTACATTAGCGGCACATTTGGTACATTAGGTCCCCGACAGCCCTTTCCGTGGCCAACGCCTTCAAAACATAAGTATAATCCTATAATGTCCTACCGGCACATTTGGTAAGTTACAGGCACATTTGGTAAGTTAGCGAATTAGGTCCCCGACAGCCCTTTCCGTGGCCAACGCCTTCAAAACATAGGTATAATCCTAAAGTGTCCTATTTGCAAAGTTAGCGAATTAGGTCCGCGAGACCCCTTTCCGTGGCCAACGCCTAAAAAGTAGACCCTAAATAGATGATGCAGATGCAACCCTGATGAACATAGAAGAATCTTTGCAAGTTGCAACATCGATTCACCCCTCTCCGAGATTAACTGTCACAGAGACAGCAGTGATGAAGATTAACAAACACAACGGCCTCATACAAAGAGGCATCATGTGACCAGTGGTTTCTGGCATTGAAAAAATAGCAACATAACTGCCCATGTCGATGAAAATATGCCATAGCAAATTTGTCCTACGCACCAGCTTTTCGCAGACAGGTCGCTGCGTTCCATTCTCCTAACTAAAAAGCTCAGCGGGTGATGGTGACGTGCCTCTAAGATGGAACGTTGCTGGGTTCTTCGTTCCGTTGAGATCTGGGAGCCCTGGTTTCCTATCAATCAATTTAGGAATGTATGATAAGAACATATATAAGAACAAAGTAAGCCTTCAAAGCCGGGCCCAAAACAACAATGCTTCAGAGAAACGTACGGCTTCGCCACACTATGCCACACTTCATGTTGTCAATTTCAAGTTGTTGGAAATCTAATGGAACGAACCCAGCAAGAAACGCGCGTCACACCTTGCATCATCGCAGGAGACATTCCGGATGGTCAGGTCCATCTCGAGGGCCCGTGGCCCAACAAATCACGTTCCGAAACTCTGAGGAAAAAATGTTTAAAGAAAAACACTCACAGTTCAGCAAAGCAGGTATTTGGAACAGACTGCAGAATTTGACTAGAACTGTTCCTGTGGTGATAGGTTGGTCTTGATTCTTGATATGTATGAATTCATTGTACGGCTTCATTTCATTCCATACTATGCAAATCGTATCAGAACACTGATTCCGTGCATCATTTGTTTTGTCCCCTCTTTCCGCCGGCTCGAGATAGGGGGATGTATTCTAAATATCTTTGTTGATTTACGTGAATATATCTATAGCATTCCTGTCTATATATTTATGTTTGTAAATAAATATCTATATGTTATTATCCATAAATTTGTTCATGTCTTAACAACCTTAGTTTACCAAAGTTGTTTTGAAACGTGATCTATAGGCTATAGGCATTGACCTTCACTGACCAACCTCCTCAGCTTGATGATACGCCAAATGCATCTCCTGGTATGAGTCATTCTTGACCCATGTGATGCTGCCATACTAAATGTTACTAGCAAGTACCGGAAGGATTGAGTCTGCCACATCACTTGGTAACGATGTGGAGAGTAATACCATAGACTTTGGGCACTGAGGGAGGCAGTCATGTTTTACCATGTGGCCAGTAGGGTGGTCGGAGATATGCTAGGAACTGGTCAAGAGGGATGCTGTGGAACTGGATTTGGGGCTGGCTATAATTGGATCATGTTGGATCTACTTACTGCCAGTGAGCGTGGTTCCCAGCTCCCAAACTCTCGATACGGGGCATATTTACTGTAACTATCTGTAACTTACAGATCCCACATCCGATCACCATCTGTATAATGAGCTTCTATCTTCTGGTCCACCTTCCGAAATTCCACCAAACCACAACATGGAACTAAAAGGTGCAAAACAAGGAGTTTTCCAAGCATTCTGCTGAAACATGTCGATTTATATGCAAGACCCCAGGTCGAACCCCCCGACAAGTCACCAAACCTGAGCCACCCCTGGTCACAAAGGTCCTGATAAATATACCATGTGGCGATGGCATATCTCTCCCCTCAGTACGGTGCCCACTTAAAACTTCAATATCTTCAATCAAGTGCCGCAGCTACTGCAACAAAATTGTTTGATAATAGTCTCAGTCTTGATGCCTTTGTCGAACTCTCACCTTCATGACGTCTGATCAACTATGCCTTTATCCGATCAACTGCAATTGAAAACCCATGAATGGAGATGATTTTGCATGGAAATCCCGGAAGTGCATTGTGGCATTCTATTGCGTATCACTGATACACCATTTTGCACGAAAACCATTACATACATAGGGGGCGTCTGTGCCCAGTGACTCCGGCATTGACGCACTTCATGTGGGACGGAGGAGTCACTGAAGAAAACGACCAATCCTCGGCTTTGCTGCTGAAAACTGCAGCTCGAGCGGTGCCCGTCTGCTGCTGAGGGACGATTCATCTTTGGAGCAACGTCTGCTGTGATTCGTTGCTGGTCCGGCTCAAACCTGGCTTCCAGGGTTCGTTCTATCATCTTTTGCTCACCAAAAGTGCGACCAATGGTAAACCAAACAAGAAAAACATGTACTTGGAATAAAATGCCTTCTCAAAATTAAGCCTAGAATCTGTGCCACTCTCAAAGTTGATGTTTGGAAAAATCACCAAGTGACCAAGTGCTGCTTGGTCACGTCCATTTCTGCCATCCTCGTTATCCACATGGCGGATGTACCGAGCATCATCCTCGGTACATCCAAAACTTTAGGACAGTTTCAGCCTCTCACAGAAGCGTAATTGCCAAGGTGTCAAATCCACGACCTGTAAATGATTCCATGTGGCTTTACCTTTGGCATAGTTCACCAGTACATGACCCCTTCAAGGAACAAAGACACTACAGTCGTCGACGTTATCGCTCCAAAAAACCCTATCGCTCCACCAAGAGACGTTGTCAGCGCTCCCAGGAAAACTGGTGAGTTGTGCATCCGACAGAGCTGTAATCTGCTGTGTTCGCGCTTGGATGCTTTCCTGCTATGAACCTATGGTTTTTTAATCTGCGCCGGTTACCAAGACTCTTTTTTACCTAACATAGCCCCTGAAAATAGGCATTCCCAAAAGGAAGCTAGTCTTCCAATCATCCATTTTCAGGTGCGAGCTGTCAGTTTCAGGGAGGGTATAATGTGCTGTGGCAATGAAATACGTGCCATACATCGTTCCCCCTCCCAGAGTAGGCAGCTTTGGAAGAAAACAGGGCTGGGCCCCTATAGCTAGATATGAGGTCCCCCAAACGCCGCGAAGAAAGGACTGGAAATGAAAGCCTTGCACATGAAGAAAATACAAGATTTTGCTTACATATAGAACAAAAATGCAAACGTTTTTTTTACTAGCAGTCTCCCAGTCACACGACCCAAGCTTTGGCGGCATGATGTTTAATTCTCCCATGCTAAAAGATGTATAGCTTTATGTAATCTTGTTTGCACACGGGATGTTTCCCACAGAACACAAATCGTCTTGCAAATATTGCAAGCCCAAAGACAATGCCCTATGTGACTCTTTCGGGTAGAATCCTTGCAGTTTTTCTGCTGGTAATAACTAGGTTTCAAGGTTTGAACAACACAGCACTTGTTTTCATGGCTGTGTCTAGATGCTAAATTTTACATTTACATATTTACAATATTGTAGATACATATGAATGATTCGAGGATGCCAAAAGACTTGCACGAAACTGCAGTTGGGGCGCAATCATCCTCCTGATCTGAACATCAAGACTTTCAAATCCGCCTGGGCAGCTGCACTAGGATAGGACAAGGCACCTGTCAAAGCGGAGCAACAGGAATCGGAAAATTTTCACATGCAATAAAAGCACCAAATGTAACGAATCTCATGCCTTCAGAAGTAAACAGACTCGTCTGACCCCACCAAATTCCACAAATTTCAAAAGTTTCCAATTTTTTTTGGATACCTCTTGAAACTGTCTTCCACTTTGTCTCCAAAAAGGTTTGAGAGTTGGGCGGGCATTGGTGTGTGTTCTCAGTCGTTTAAATTAGAATTCATGTATTTCAAGGGATGTTTCCAAATAGAAAGAAACACTAATTATTGATTTTCCTTGGCAAAAGTCCGGAAAATCACGAGCAGACTGAACCTCCATGGCTCCTCGCACGAATTCGGACCTGCTACAGCAGGCGGCTGCAACTGAATTTTCAGTGTATCTGGATGACATCTTTCAGAATAACACCGTGATAATTCAAATCCTCATACAGTAGCGCGCAGCGTGCCCGATCATGTATGTAGAAAAAGCCCAAAAAAGAATGGTGATCTAATACCAAAGTGTGATACCAAGTGCTTTTCTAAATGCTGAATCGGCGTTCCACAGCTATATGGGTTCCTTTCAACAAGATTTTTGTTAGAATAGGCAACACATAAAGATGCTTCAAGAACCAGCCTGGTGGGACACATTGCCCATGAGGTTCAACAAGGTTGCAGACCTTGCGGTTTTTGTTGGCTTCCCAAAACGTCCGAAAGATAAAAGCAGCTTTAGCTGTCCCAACGGCTTTGTTTGGTCTTGTATGTATCTGTAAATATATACATATGTTGTATGTGTATATGTATATGATTTACACATGAAGTGTATTTAATACACGTACAATAAATCTAAAAACCTATGTCCCATGTGCACGCATTAGCAAGTACCAAGAGTATATTTCAAACATGTAAAAAGTTGTGTCATAAACATGTGTCCTTTCTTCAGGTAGCAACGTCCGTCACCTTTCCAAAAATCAGCAACGCTCTAAAACTTGACGCTAAGATGTGCACAATGAGTCTGACACATTCAGCACCATCTCAAAGACGCCATCTGGACGGGTAAAAATTAACTTCTAAAACTGCAGTTGTTTGATGAAACATAGATGTTTTTGAAAATAAAAAGAGAAAAATATGCTGAGATATAGATCGGTGTTAGGTCTTCTTCTCATACCTTCTTTCACCCATATCCTACTGAAACAAAGATCGTCAAATTCAAAATTCTTGATCAAAAGGTGTAGTACGAAAAGAAGAAGTATCACACATGAACAAAGGCTTGATTGGATTGACCTTTCAAGTAACATTGCCGCGCCCGCAAGCCTCTATCAATTCGTGAGGGTGCAAAGCTGAAAAGGGTTTGACTTCGAGTGAATACAAACTTCAGAATGATAGATTGTCGTTTCTCAGAAAACTCAACACAAACTTCTGGAAAATCCACCCAACAATTCCAACAAGATTCATGGTCCAAATTGGTTGAAATGCCCAATCACAAAATACCTCTAGAAATTTGATGAAACAAATCCCGTTTCACCTCCAATGCTGTCTTTTTCAACCCCCCGCGTTTCCATCAAAAAACACCTGCATCAGCCAGCTCCAAAGCATAGCCTCAGCACCAGATATCTGAGGATAAGAGACCCCACTTTGGACAAAAAGGTGAATCTGCAACCAAAATCGGGACGTCCAAAAATTATTGACTTCAATACAAGTCATGACTCACCGCAGAAAACTTAAATCTAAATCTATCCAAAGATCTCTTGATCCCATGTGGCGAAATAGGTTGAGTCGTTTTTTGTCCGTGTTTTTTTTGGTGGTTTTTTTCACACATCTTGCCCTGCACGTTCTTAACCCAAACATCTCAATAGGCTTCCAACCGGTGACATTGGTTCCACCATCATTTATGAGTGTCCAGGACGCCTCTCAAACTCCCACAAGGATCAACTGAGATCAATTGCGTTGCTGACCGCATTTGTTCTGTGGCTTAAAAAATTCACTCCCAAAAAAAATCAACGAATATCTCCTGAAAAGGGAACATTTCAAAAGGAATGTTAATTGTATGTCCGAGGCCGGGGAGTCGTCAGATTTTTGTTGAACCTGGAACACTTTGTCTATGGAATGAATGGTGTGATCTTCCTAGTTGTGCCGATATTGACCACTGAAACTGTCATCACACATGCCCGGGTGTCTCAATCTTCCCACCTGAATAGAGGAATGAGATGCATTCAAGTCAGGTTTAGATGGCCTCGTGTTGGAGGAGCTGAAGGCCAACTGAGGGACCCCATTCAGACTCTGCTCCAAAACTTCAAGTTCTGTTGGGAAGGAAATTAAATTCGGATCCTTAACAAATAAGGACCACTAATATCACATCATAATATCAGCAAATCAAGGTTTTTTGGCACACATCATCTTTTCGTATCAACTGATGAACTTTATGACTCGATGCAATGACAAGATGTACAGTAAAAATGGTGCAGAGATCTTGGGATCACCAGTTCCAAGGTACCTACGTGTCCTACTATTCCATCTACAGGCTTCACTTGAACACACTCCGGTTTTTCTAGTCTGAAGCTGGGTTTTCGGCGGTTGCTTGATGTTTTGGGGGGAATAAATAACAACCAAAAGAGATTGTCAAAAATAAGTTGTAAATAAACGAATACAGCAAATAAGTTGGTATATACCAAATGAATACACACAAAAGGAAGAAGCAACTCTTGTGGATTTGTTGCCTCCTTTTTTGGAGCTGAGATGTGTATTTTTGGAGATGGACCTGGTGGCTCCAGAAAAAAAAGATTTAGAGCAAATTTGCAATGTCACACGATTCGAAGCAATTACATCTATAACATATCATTTTCCGACTTTCCAACCTTCTTCCAGAATTACCACTATTTTTTTCAACAGTTTTTGTCGTGTTTTTTTTTGTGAAGGTCCTAATCAAACCTTTCCTCCAACTCTGCTGGAAGGGTCTCCCTGCGGATGTGGAAGACCTTGCTTTGCCGAGAAGGTCAAGGTGCTATTGCCTCAGTCCCGGCTGCCTCACCGAACTGGGGTGAGTTGCCATAGATACATAGGGTTTCGTTGGTTGTTTCAACCTGTTTCTCCATTTCCGTCGTTGTTGCAAACCACCTGTTTCTTCATCTATTCCCTGAAATGTATGGGAAAAATGTTGGGGAATGATTTTCACATAAATCACCATCCATGAGGAAACTGCATCATGTAATAGAGGTCATCAAAAGTTCTTGGGTCTCCGTACTTTGCTCACCTTCACCTACAGCATTCAGACCAGCCACGGCAAAGTAATAGGCCTCATGTGCGAAAATCACAATCAAGTTGTAACCCAACAACACTGCAATTCCTGCCTGAAAGTAACACTTAGCACCTGCCAGAAGGCCGAAACCCAAATCGGAAACGATTGTACGCCTTTTTTTACCATCCATTTTCAGGTGCCAAACATGTTTGGGGAGGGTATAATCTCTTCTGTTTCCCAACTTTGCCTTCGCTTTTTTTTCAGCCCAAGAGACTGTGTACATCTCCAAGTCTGAGATCGTCCTAAGACAACACTGGCATAAATGTCACCCATCGCTGTGCCGGTTTTTGGGTGCATAAAAATGCACAACTCTCGGACAAGAATCTTACTCGCCATGGTTATGGAACCATCCAACACGTTGATGGATGAGTTAACAATGAGGTCTCTGGCCATCTGGGTTTGTTTCTGACTGGTAATAGCAGGTTATGGGCCGTGTCTGACACACTCATGCGTCCCTGAAAATTTTGTGGTCTCTAGCCTACTTTGAAGGGTGCAATACAAACATGAAACCCCAAACCAATCCCTAAATTTCAAACCCTAAATGTGGTCTCTAGCGTACTTTGAAGGGTGCAATGCAAACATCAAACCCCAAACCAATCCCTAAAATTAAAAACCCTAAATGTGGTCTCCAGCGTGCTTTGAAGGTTGCAATACAAAGATGAAACCCCAAACCAATCCCTCAAATTAAAAACCTAAACGTGGTCTCTAGCGTACTTTGAAAGGTGCAAAACAAACATGAAACCCCAAACCAATCCCTAAAATTTAACCCTAAACGTGGCCTCAAGCC
>DF241693.1:1654-74627 GCA_000507305.1 Breviolum minutum Mf 1.05b.01
CTCCTACTACTCCTACTACTCCTACTACTCCTACTACTCCTCCTCCTCCTACTACTCCTCCTCCTCCTACTACTCCTCCTCGTCCTCCTACTACTCCTCCTCCTCCTACTACTCCTACTCCTCCTCCTACTACTCCTACTCCTCCTCCTACTACTACTACTACTCCTCCTACTACTACTCCTCCTCCTACTACTACTCCTCCTCCTACTACTACTACTGCTACTGCTACTGCTACGACTACTACTGCTACGACTACTACTACTAGGACTACTACTGCTAGGACTACTACTACTAGGACTACTACTACTAGACTACTACTACTAGGACTACTACTACTACTACTACTACTACTACTACTACTAACTACTACTACTACTACTACTACTACTACTACTACTACTACTACTACTACTACTACTACTACTACTACTAGGACTACTACTGCTACGACTACTACTACGAGGACTACTACTACGACTACTGCTGCTACGACTACTACTGCTAGGACTACTATTCCTGTCAGGCTACCCAAAAGTTCGTATATCGGAAGTTTGCCACTAAACTTCCTTTGACCATATACCCACTGTACCAAATCTTTAATTTGGGGGGATCTTAATAAATGGACATAAATGGACCAGTTACAATAGCCTATGCGTTTGTATGAGTATGATGATACCACTGTGATACCCCAAATTTGTTGCGTGGCCACTAGGCTCGACCGCGGCGATTGCTCCAAGCTAGACGTGCTTGATGGTACTCACGTCAATTTAAGTTGCGCAAAATACGACTCTAACCTTTCGCTGGCAAGGGCAGCATTTTGGCTCTTCATGTTGATGAAAGGATCACAGGCAAGGCTAGGAAGAGTTTCACAAGCAATGGGCTAACGGTGGGGGTAGATTCTTAGGACGATTTGTGATGAGCAAGGACAGGAAACAAAACTGGAGCTGCTCACTGGATTGCGGGAGTACCAGACCTGACATTGGAACCCGGACAGCCCTGCCACAACAACGTGTGAGCCGAGCAACAGGAGCTGGTTGATTGAAGCAAACTGGTATCCCAAATGCAAGATTTCTGTCATGTGCAGATCACCATTCAGAGCATTCCTTTTGAAAACAGCACTCTGGTTATGACTTCAGATGCTAGCTCAAGTAGCACTGATACACTTGGAAGTCAGGGTGGCGATTTTGTACGTCTTGCAAAAACGAGATAGGAAAGAAAGTCTCAATCAACCTTGATTGGATAAGATCTATCTTCGCTGAAATTCGACATGAAAAGTATACCTTTGAATGAATTGGTATAGGCATGTTACTGCTGGGCAAAGACATACTGCAAACTAGCTCTACGCCTCTACGCTGATAGGTATCAAATGCCCAGCGGGGCTCGGACAAAACATCCGAGTTGATAATGACTTCTTGCTTTTTGTGATAAAAAAGTTGGTCAATACCTGGTTGTGAAAGAGTCACACGTTGAATTGAATGGCGATCAGACGAAAAATTGTCGGAAGGCAACCAAGCCCGTTCCAAAGGAACAAAATCGGGTGTGTGACATGATGTCTCCCTGCTTCAATGTCATACATCCTCATGCGGGATGATGCATGAAATCGCCCAAGGCTACCCCCTGATGCCGGGCATCCACAAACGCGTGGCTTCCGAACTCCGACACTGTCCTCTCACCAGGCGTCGTTGGCAAGCCAACATCAACTCCATCTGCCTGTCAGAAATCTTCCAGCTTCAAATAAGAAATCACTTTTGGAGCACGTAACCGCTTGACTTCAAACAAAACTTGATAAACCAATTGAAACACACCACTGCAATGGCCTCCTCACACTCTGAAGAGGTGGATGAGGACTCATCTCTCGCCTCCAACGGAACATGTCTTCCTCAAGATTTGACAAGTGTCAAGAGCCAACTTTTTTGTGCTTGAGTGCCTTTGTGATGCGTACCACCTCCTTCAAAATGGTCGCCATCATCCTTGCATCGGCAATGGCCCCAGAAACCACACGTCTAGCAACCGACGCACTGCTCAGGCCGCCACTTCGTTGAATCCTCCCGCCGACGGCACATTTTGAACACCGCCCAACAGTTTGAAAGTAGGCAACACTTGAAGAAAAGTCAGCTGAGCAAGAACTGTGGACACCAATCCCCCATTCAACCCCTTCAGCGTTCTTGCCTTCTGCATCGGCTTTGGCTCCTTTTGAGGAACCGTGAGATATCGATAATCATCCTGGGTCTCCTTCAGAAGTACACGACATGACAGAAGGTTGGAGAGAAATGACGAACAGAAAGATCTGCCCATCGGAGAAGATGAACAACACTCACGTTTGCACGTGCTGCTCTGCAGGAATCTTGTTGGCGTAGCATCGATGGTATTCGCATGTATTCGCATAAGGCGTATCTCTCTCTCTCTCTCCATATATAAATAGATACATATACAGATACAGATATTATTGTTGTACAATATTATAATATTGTATATATCATATCATCATAGTCTATATTCATAATATGTAAATGAATGTAAATGATTGCAAATGCATCTTGACTCAACAGTGACATTGCCTGAGACAATCGAAGTGCTGATTTCACAATCGCGACTTCAGACCTTAAGATTCGGGACACAAATCACAGGGCCTTTGAGGCTCAAACGCTTCGTGTTGAACAGATTCTCATGCTGGAATTCTCTGAGACTGTCCGTACGTACCAGTACCAGGTGCATTGATACAACATGAAACAACAACCTTCTTGATTCTTCATCTTACGGCCAAAGATAAGTTCGCAGCGGAGCTGGTGGCTTTGGAGCGGCCAGCACAGGAAAGCAGCCGAACATCCATTCCCACATGATTTGTTGCTCCCTGATTTCGACGTGGAAACGTTGGTGATATACAAGGCCAGGGCCTGTGTATGTCACTTGTTGAATAAGGTCAATGCCCATGCAAAATCAGATTGGATTGTGTTTTGTGATCTGCACATTTTGGCTGTGAACCACACTGGTAAAAGGAAACCTATCCCTCCTAGCTCACCAACCACCCACACTCAGGAGACCCTTTTCGTCCCAAGATGATATTGGTTGGAGTCCATTGAGCCTAGAATGATATGAAACGGATCAAGGTATCTTCACAAAAGACATCAAAGGCAACTCATGGATTTCTGCACTCCTATAAATTTCTCTTTGCCTTTGATCTACTATCCACGGTAGCCATAGCTTTGAGCTTTGGCCTTCGCAGCAATTGCCGGGTGATCTCCAATTGGTCCCTGCATTGATACTTCACTCCATTCACCATCCGTTGGTGTCATGGCAACGATCTCTGCCACTTGATCGGTGCTTGCATCACATGTCTTCACCAAATAGTCCAGAATCTTGTTACGCCAACTGGGGTAGTTGGCCAACACTCTTCCAGTCTCAAACACCAAAATCCCAATTGCTTGCTTGAACTCTTCATCTTCTGGTGTGAATTTTGCTCCACTCTCATTCCCTACCAGCATGGCATCATTGCTTGCTGTCGCATTGGCCTGGATGCTTCCTGCCACCCATGCCGAGCGAGCTCCTCTCTTCTTGATGTTGCCAAGCACTTCATGCCACATCTCCGATCCCTCTGGTAGTGGTTTGATCTCACCGTTGTTCAGAAAAGCCTTGTAGACTTCCAGTACTTCCTCCAACTTCTTGGCGGTCTGGTCGATATAGGCTGCTCCACTATTCACGGTGATCATGCGAGTGGTCTTTGCAAACGTCAAGGTGGCCTTGGACTCAAGACCCTTGAACTCTTTTCCATTTACCTTGTGCAATGGAATCTTCACTTTGCATGTGCTCATGTTCTGAATCATATTCTCCAAGTACTCTTTCTCGTCCTTCACACATGCGCTGACAGCTCCTTCAAAAAGAGCTCTCACTTCTTCTTCATTCAAACCTGCCGTGGACACTTTCACCATGTCTCGTACCTGATCTTGAACAAACGCGACCGTTGAGCTATTCTTGTCTGCTCGAGCCTCGTATGCCTTTCGTGCAGCTTCCTTTTGAGCCGGAGTTCTATTCTTCCTAGCTTCTCTTTCTTTGGCTGCTGCATCCATCATAACACTCTCCTGACTTAGTTGGTATTGCGAAACTCTCATGGCGGCCCTAAGGATATCCATAGCTTCCGGTGTTTCATTGGTTAAAGCATCAGCTAATTGTAACCATGTTGGGGCCCATCTCACTGTACCACTAATTCTCCTCAATGTCTCTCTAATTATCACCAGATCTATCGCTACCCGTTTGTCAGTAACGGTTCCCGGTGACGAAAAACTCTGTAGATGGTCAAAAATTGATTTGCAATCAACAACCGACTGTACATGAAACTTGGCCCCAAATCCTCTTCACGTGACGCCAGATTGAAATTGTAGTTCCCCATTTCAGCTAAATGGCATGCTATCCATTCGATATGCCCCAAACCATCTAACAGCACTTGCGACTCCCCTGCAAATGTTGATCCTACTACTCTCTTCAATCTGTACGATTTCCATGTGGCGGGTGACCATGGTGCAGCTTTACCTTGTCGAAGTCTATCATCTGTCACTCCTATGATATAACCTCCTTGGGTACCATTCTTCTTCGCATTCGCGAAGGCTGCATCTGAATGTAAAACCAGTCGAATGTCATCAAAAGGTATGGCCCTAATTTTCCAAGTCACGTTCTTGTATTGTTTGGCCCTCCTGGTGATGTTTCCAACCGTACGTGCATCCTGAAGGTTCGGTTGTGGCAGGAGTTGCTGACCTCTACTTACTTGTACTGCAAGATCCGGCCTACTCTCCCTTGCCAACCATAGTGCTGCTCCCAAAACTGACTTCAGAGATCTAGCTTCCTCCTTGTTGACAATCTCCTCAGCCCCACCTCGTGCTCGCAGTTTCGGTTTCACCATTTTCTCAGCGAAGTCTTCTTGGCTGATTGTGATGTCACCAGTCTCCGGGCACTGTGAAATATGAGAACCGCAAAATTCACCTTCTCCACTCTTCCACTTTCTGAAAGGAAAAGTACTTCTAAGTTCTTTCTCTTTGGATTGGTAGTATTTTCCATGACCACCCATGATGACATCATCAACATGTACTCCCATCACTCCACATAGCTGTTGGTTCCTCCATAGCATAAATACGCAATGATCCATTTTTGATTGAACCCAACCTTGTCTTTTGACGGTATCTTTGAACTTGATGAACCATTGTTGAGGACTATCATTTAGCCCGTATAGAGGTCTAACCACTTCAAACAGTTCAACATCCTCATAGCCTGGTAGCTTCACTTTTCGGGGTGCCCGTAGAAAAAGCTTCTGATCTCTTCTAAAAGTATCCGTCTCCAGAAAAGCCCCAGTAACATCTCCTAATTGCATCCGATACTGCTTGCTTGCTATCGTCTGTAAAACTGTAAACCTTCCATTCGATGAGATTGTTGGTGCTTGTGTCTTTCCCTCTCTCACCAAATGAAAAACATCCGGGTCCAGATCCCCTCTTGCTGTCCATCGTGCTTTGACTATCGATTGACCATCATCCTCAATCTTCTCAGTCAAAACAATGCGGCTCTCCACAATGCGATCGGAATGATCCTGCAAGATTCGGGCTGCTTCCTCAGAGTCCAAAGGTCGAAGAGCACTTTTGTCTACCACTACTGTATTCGCTTCCTTGGCTAAACCTTTCTTGATTTTCTCCTTACCCCCCGGTGTATTCCATTGTTGATCTCTGAGGTTAATTTCCTTTCTTCCTCCTGCTATCAGTACATCATCCTCTGTAACAAAGAAAACAAAATCTTCTTCCTCTGTTGCTCCATGTCGACCTTTGTTCTCAGAGAATGTCACTGCCTGCTTTGCTGATTCAACTACCATCGCCGAGGTGTCCGGCGGCGCTGGCATTGATGGTGGATAAGTCTGTCCTCCAACTTGTTGATCAACTCTTAACCTCTTACTCTCTGGTTCGGGGGTTTCGAGTGGTCCCTCAAATCTATTGGTTCCTTCGGGTAATCCATCCAATCTGTTGGCTCTTCTCTCAGACTCACCCAACACCAATCGCTCTGCCGGAGTCATCTGCTGTATGATTTCCTCGCGTGAAGACATGGATCCTGACTGATTCGAATTTCCAGAAGTAGTTGCTCTACGTCCTCGTGGTGTTCTCTCTCTCTGTCCCTGTTCTCACTGCTTTTCTCACTGCTTTTCTTCTTTGACAAACCACTTGTTGATGCCTTGCTAGACTGATCATCTCTTGGTTCCGCTCTACTTTCTGCTGTTGGTATCTCATGAGGTATTGAAGGAGGTCGGGGTCCCGCCCCTGGGGGATAATCATCTGCAGTGATGTCCAAGAAATTCTTTTGTCTTCTGTTTTCTCCTCCAACTTCTGGGTATAAATTCACTGCTGCTGCCCTTAAGTCTCTAACCAAAAACCTGTCTGCTTCCCCTTCTTCCTCTGTTCTATACCGCAGCTGTTCTGCCGAACACTTGATAAATGACCCTGGCATGGATACCCAGTAATTGTTACCACTTGTTCCAGCAACTATTCCTGGCCCTCTCCATCGTGCATGGCTCATTTTGCCGGGTATTCCTCGGCCTCTCCGCCACACTGCGACCTCATCCCCTGGAGCAAACTCCCGGGTAGGTCTTGGTCTCGAGTTCAATGCGATCCGTGCTGCCTGTTGATCCATTTCTTGGATGACTGAATGTCTAGCTGCTAATCGTGTCTTGTGAACTCTTTCAGCTACTTCATCAAAAAGTATGGTGCTGTTGGTGATTGGGTCTGTACCATCCTTGGGGCAAAGAATATCATCACCCGGAAACTCTGGGTCCCTTCCCAAAACCAGTTGATATGGGCTATGACCTCCTCTCCTCATAAGTGAATTCTTTGCTTCAACCAAACAATCCACACATTCAACCCACTCATCATAATTTTGTGGTTGCATATGATCTAGGACACGATTCAACGCAGACTCGAAATGTTTCCCATGTACTTCTACATCACCAATCTGTTCATGAGCTTCTCCAGGAATGTCCAAAACAGTTGTCCCATCTCTCTCTATTGCATCCAGAAAATGTTGTCCTAAATTGCATCTCGACGCATCAAACTTCAACCACTTCGGGGGCGACCATATGGCTTGGTCCAAGATTGTCGATAAAGCCTTCGGAGCACCTCCGAGTTCTCAGTTTCCCTGAATGGAGTCATCTGTTGCAATCCTGAAACTCGGTCTACAATGTTCAAGGCTTTGATACGTTCATGTCTCTTGAAACCTGGTAAGTGCTTTACATCAAGTCCTATATATCTTAATGGTGCCACATCTTTAGGTACTGCACTTGCTCGAGGTATCTTCGGCTCCTTCCTAGCTTCACACAGTGGGCAACGAAACTCTCTCACTCGTTGCAGAACTGTTTCCTGTGCCCCGGCATGTCGTAGAATACGAACCAGGTCTTTGGTGGATGCATGCCCAAGATTCAAGTGCATCTTCTTAATGGCTTGGTCGATCTTACGTTTTGACTCACTTCCTAGTTCAGGATCATCTCTCTCATTTGGTATTCCATCACTCACTGCCCAACACATGTCACATGCTTCTTCCCTATGATATCCAACCAGGATTGATCGAATCAACTTCTTCGGGTATTGTTGGGTTTGAATGGATCTCATCTGTCCCCCTGAACTGCCTTCTACCGGTTGGTGATCATGCTGATGGTCACAGTGGGAGATGCCCCTCGATGATGTCACAAAACGCCATGCCTTGCCGTAGAGCTTCTGTGTCTCCGGACATCGAACTCCCAATGCACAAAGTGAGACCTCCACAATCACCGGGTGGTACTTCTCCATGAATCTCTCCACTGTTGGAATGCTCCAAGCCTTGGACGTCTTAGAGCTCTCAAACAGGTAATGTCGACCTCCTTGAATCTGTTTCTCTGCCATTTTGAAGCACCAACGCACCATTGACTTGGCCTCCAGCACTTCTCTCTCATAACCCTCTGGGTTCTTTCTCTTCTCCGGTGGTGTCAAGTTCTGTAAAGCACTCAAAGGACCACACGGAGGGCAAAGTATCAGCAGATCTGGCTTCCTATTCTCCACCATCTTTTCTGCAACTTCTCGATGATGAAGATTTGCCCAGTCCCAGCCATTAGACAGGTCCAAACTCCAGACCTCCTTGTAGCCGAGCTCCTTGGCCTGTTCCGCAAATCGCCCCGGGCAGAAGACCTCCATGACGGTTGGCTGCTCTTTGCCTCCATGGTGAACCAAAGCTTCATTGATATCCTTCATCAACTTCTTTCTCTCTCTTGCTTTCATGACTCCCCATGTTCCACTGTCTGCATAGTCCAGCTCATCCTCGTCCACGACCACCTCAGTCGCTTTCTCTTGATCTTCTGGGTTCACCATGCATACATAGTTACCAGCCGTGAAGTCCACTTCCTCTGTCTCCACAGTCTCTTTCTCTTGTCCTTTCCAGTCACAAAGATCGATCTGGTACGAGTTGTCCTTTGGTTCAAACATCCTCGCCACCAAGCCAGCCTTTTTGAGAACCAGCGTACTGTCCTCCAGGTCTATCTTTGCTCCAAGGCTCTTCAGGAACTTCTTGGAGATGAGAAGCGGTACTTGTCCTGGTACCACGTGCAGTCTCATGGTCATTCGCTTGCCTTGGATGAAGACAGGCACTTCTACTCTACCCACTGCTTCATCTCGACTTCCGTTGCCATATCGGAAAACATGCTTCTGGTTTGGGAGTTCGGTGATGGTCTCTCCAATCTCTGCCAGCTTCTTCTTGTGCTTCTCGAGGGTTTCTGAACCAACCAGTCCTCTACCACATCCTGTATCCACCACTCCTCTTCCGGCCTGATGGACCAAGTAGATGTGATTCTCCTCATCCTCGTCAGCACTCTCAGACTCGGCCTGGTAAGCTTCATGTGGTTCATCTGTCTCCTTTGTGGTTGCCGCTTCTGAGTTGTTTCGTTCTGCAATCATCTTTTGTATCTCTTCACTGGCTTTATTTCCATCTTCGATGATCTTCTGGTACTCCTCTTCTGTTCCGGAAAATCTCATCATCTCTGCTTCATCACTCGGCTTCAGAATTCCCGGGTCATCAGGATCATCCGGGTCCATCCATGTCGACTGATGGTAACATGGATTGACTGTGATGTGCTCCAAAGACTTTTCCGAGCCCTCAGCCTGATGCTGAAGGAACGTGTAGCACACCCCATCTACTTCGTCTTGGATGTCCTCTTCCTCCATGTCCATCTCCTCATGCTGTTTCTTCAGACGATAGAACACCGTCTGTCCAGTCCACTCGAAACCTAGATCACGGTGACATTCTCCATGATGCTTCCAGTTCGGGGTGAACCTCTCATCATTCTGATGGCCCTTCTTGATTCTGGTAGTTCTCGCAGTCAGCAACTCCTCTAGAGGTACTGGGCACTGAGTCCTGAACGGTGAGAACATAGTCCGTCTAGGAATCACATGTTCCCTGATCACCATGTCGCCCTCCTGCCTCCAGTAGTCCCGCTGCTTCTGCTCCCAAGTCTGCATCACCTCCGTGATCTCCTCAAGAAACTCCCAGCTGTCATCATCCCGAACCATGTGGACATAGTTCACCTTTGTTGACCTGGAATCTCCACCACTGGATTTGCTAGATCTTGTGTCACTACCACCACTTCCTCTCTTTGGACAATTCTTTGAGAAATGCCCAACCTGCTTGCACTTGAAGCATCGGACTCGAGATTCCAACTTTCTCATGTCCTGCCTGCTAGGAAAACCCCTAGCCAACTTCTCCTTCGTGATGTTTGCCCTCGTTTGTTTCCATGACAGTAGCACTTCTACTGCATCTTGCTCTTCAAGAGGTTCCGGATCATCTTCTCCCGCCAGCTCTCCAGCCAGCATCACCATCTCATCACTCTCCACAGAGTCCTCCGTCTCGCCATTCTCCGCGAAGTTCACCGATGACCTTCCCTGGTATAGGCCATCAGGGTATGTGGTTCTGAGTGCCGCCATGACATCTGCTTCCTCGTATGACCTCCTAGAGGCCGCCAGTACCACAGCTTTCTTTTCAGCGCTCAACCTGGCAAAACGTAGTACCATGTATCCTCTGGCTACCGATGGAAAACGGATTCCCTCCGCTTCAGCAGCTGAGAATGCCGACTTCACCTTCCCTGTGAAGGTAGCCGTCGTCTCATTCTTCTCGATGCGAAGGTCAAAAATGGCATCAAGTACTTCACCTAGTCTGTCGTGTGAAGCCTCTTCCGGGTACCTCTCATCCAGCACCTGAAACACCACATCTTGACCTCCATCTTGCTCGATGTCATTCATGTCCACTGCATCGAAAGCTCTCAGTGCCGCTCCATCCAGTAACGTGTAGAGCACAGACCCAAAAGCATCTTCTTTCATGCCTCTTGAGGCCTGCACCTTCAGATAGGCCCTTGCCCATCTCTTCCATTGTTTATAGTCTCTCGGGGGATTTGATCCTTCCCCGGCAAAACGCTTCACCTGTGAGTCTGGTTTCCCGCCAGACTCCATGATCGCGCTACCGAGCGCTCCGCTACCAATGTGAACCACACTGGTAAAAGGAAACCTATCCCTCCTAGCTCACCAACCACCCACACTCAGGAGACCCTTTTCGTCCCAAGATGATATTGGTTGGAGTCCATTGGGCCTAGAATGATATGAAACGGATCAAGGTATCTTCACAAAAGACATCAAAGGCAACTCATGGATTTCTGCATTGGCCAAGTCAACATCAGGAGACCTGCAAAAATTGGACCTCTTCAACTTGAAAGTGGTGAAAGGGGGACAGCCCTGGAATAATCTGGAATACACTTGGAAGTCCTATGAATAGGAATCATACCTAGACATCCCAGAAGTAAAAGATAATAAAAGCACCATGTAACGAGAAGGCTCAGATGCTGTGAGGTAAATGTCGCAAAGATTTGGATCTCCAATGCCCCTTGCTTCACGCTGGTAGTCAAGCTAGTCATTCCTACCAGTATCTATTGGACTCAAGAAATACTGGCACATGTCAGCGGAATTCTTCCCAGCCATGCGTTCTTTGGTACTTTGAGCTGCATGATCCCAAATAAGCAGCAAATAAGACAGAATGATTGTACAAAACACGAGAACCATGGTACCACAAAATGAGCCCACGATGCCACATTTTCAATTCCACAACGGGACAACTCATGTGTATGTCGGTTCAGAACCCCAAAGCAAAAAGACCACATTTCGAAAAACTTCGTCCATTCTTCCAGTGCAACTGCTCGTGTAAGACAGGGTCTGCCTTTGATATGATGCAGGCTCTCCCTGCGGCTAGTAACTAGCGTTCGCCCGTTTTTTTTTGGTGGCACGTTTTGGTGAATCCAGCGGGCCACCGTCGAGGATCTGACCTGACTGAAAAAAACACGGATGAGATACAGGAACTGATGGACTGATGCTTTCAAATTTTGAAGAATCGACAGAACAAGATGAAGTTGTGACAAGTTGTGCATATCTCTTTTGGATAAAAGACTCCATTCCTTTGGTAAGCATTGCAAGATGCCAAATGAGACGCCATCCTCCCACCCAATGTCAACTTAGAATCCAGCATGGGCAATCAGGGTTTTCAAGAAGAATCCGATGGGCTTTAAAACTTCAGAGCTGTATTTTGGAGGACTGACTGAAGCGCCGCAGCGTCTGGTAATTTCGATGGCCTCGGATTGAAAAACAAGGCTGTCCCAGTCATCATTGTTTTAGTGGCTTACATCCCTCCCCAATAAATCACCACTCATATGCGCTTGTGGTTCTCCTCTTGCAGCTGCTGCTGCTGCTGCTACAACAACAACAACAACAACAACAACAACAACAACAACAACAACAACAACAACAACAACAACAACAACAACTACTACTACTACTACTACTACTACTACTCCTCCTCCTCCTGCTGCTGCTGCTGCTGCTGCTGCTATTGCTACTACTACTACTACTACTACTACTACTACTACTACTACTACTACTACTACTACTACTACTACTGCNCAACAACAACAACAACAACAACAACAACAACAACAACAACAACAACAACAACAACTACTACTACTACTACTACTACTACTACTCCTCCTCCTCCTGCTGCTGCTGCTGCTGCTGCTGCTATTGCTACTACTACTACTACTACTACTACTACTACTACTACTACTACTACTACTACTACTACTACTACTGCTACTACTGCTACTGCTACTGCTACTGCTACTGCTACTGCTACTGCTACTGCTACTGCTACTGCTACTGCTACTGCTACTGCTACTGCTACTGCTACTGCTACTGCTACTGCTACTGCTACTGCTACTATTACTAATTACTACTTCTCCTCCAATATCTCCGTTCAATTTGATTCAGTCAAATAAAATTTTCCTCTCTTATTCTCTCATCATGATCCACATGTGGGACCCAGCCCAACTTGGACGACTTGGCCCCGGGACTGGTATGATGGCAGCAGCCGCATTTGTCACCGAAGAGGCATTGCGACTGGAAATGAAAATAGCATGGCACGCACGTGCCATCCCCATGTCTGCGCGACAGTGCCGTTGGCTGTTCCCTGCGGAAAGTTGAAGATGGCATGCGAAGATCGACTCAGAACATCATCAAAGTGTATTTGAAAGAATATTGACGGGAATATCGGAATATCTCAGAAAAAACACTTAATTTCAAGTCGATCCATCAACAAAAACAGCCATCTCTTTCGATAGACTTGGTACAAATTGATTTGCTGCAAGTGATTTGAGAAATCAACTTCACCTACAAATAATTCAGCGACGCCTAGGTGTTATCATGGGCCCGCGCCTCAGGGACCAGTGATCCGGCCTCAACAAGGGATCAAATGCCACTATGTCAGGGAAGAAACCAAACAAAACATACAACAAAAATCCGGAAGAAGTACAAATGAAGGGAAAAAAACAAAACAAAGAGGTTGAAACCTTGAAATAAATCAATGAAATTAGAATTCAATACCAGGTCACCAATCACCAACCACCATTAGTCAGCATCAATCAGCTCCCTTGAGGTTGGTAAGTTGAAAATTGGTGCTGTAAAACATGTTTTTTTCAAGCCGAAACTCATCTGCAACGCGTCTGCCAGCATTTGTTCTGCAGAAAGCCCGACGCGTTCCTCGAGAAAATGTCACAGATCCAGCACATCAATCCACCAGTGGTTCCGTTCAGAAGGATAACAAAGTGGGCGGATCTATATCTAAAGCATGGGGGATCTGCCAGAAAATCATGCAGTTGAGCATTGGACTGTCCAACCTTTCACTGCAACAAATAAGTAAGCCTCCAAAAAAGAAAAGGTTAGAGTTCGGCTGCCAAGGACATGGTATTCGATGTCTTCGCTGTATTCATATATACTGCAACGAGTGGCATTGTGGTATTCCAAGCTTTCGATTTGCCGAAGAATTCTACGATTTGCAACCAAAGTGGACACGATGTTCATCTTTAGCCAAAGATGCCAAGAACTGCTCCTCAGTCTCATCCACCTCTTCAGCTTGTGCCTCAAAAGCCGCAAATGACCACTTCCAATCAACATGAAAAAACTGAGGGCACCTCCCAAAAACAACTTTTTTGGGGAGGGGCCTGGTATTTTGTCCCTACCATTTTCACCTTGTCCTGGAATTTAGCCTGCCGTAAAAGATTTTGATATCATCATATCATCATATCATCCATCCATTTCCAAACCCAAAAAAAACTGTCCACAATCCCACCAGCTCAACCAACAAAAACCCAAGGTCCACTGGGCCTGAGTGGCTGTCACGCCTTTCCGTGGGCAAACCTGGGGAACGAAGAACAGAAAATAAGTGGCTTTCACCATGTTCGAAGCAAAAGGATCCGGTCCCGAGGTAATCCTTCACTGGGAATTTAGAAGCCTTCTTCCCCACATACTCAAAGTTTTGCGTCTTCCTGGTCACATTATCCCCAATTGGAAGACTCCGCAATTTGAAAAAAAGATGTGTTTTTCCAAATACAATGTCTTGATGATGTTTGTTGGATGATTGTAAGCTAGGAAGCCAGCTTCAACTCAAAAATCCATGACATTGAATCTAAAAAAATCGCAAATTGCGTGCTTGCTATTGAACAAAAGTTCCCTCCCAAAACCACCACCCCCAAAAAACGGAAGATATCCTACCTACAAAAACACATGTTTTAAAACACTGATAAACTGATAAGATGATGATGATGATGATGATGATGATGATGATGATGATGATGATGATGATGATGATGATGATGATGATGATGATGATGATGCTGGTGGTGGTGGTGGTGGCGGTGGTGGTGGTGGTGATATGAAAATGATACAAGTAACAATGGTGATGATGATCATCATGACGATGACGATGACGATGACGATGACGATGACGATGACGATGACGATGACGATGACGATGACGATGAGGATGAGGATGAGGATGAGGATGAGGATGATGATGATGATGATGATGACGATGATGATGATGATGATGATGATGATGATAAGATTGGAAACATATTGATAATAATAAAAATGACTAAGAGCGGTAAGATTTAGGATTGATCAGCAACAATATGAAGCAATATCTAATATGATTAATTACTAAGGTCATTAGAAAAAATAAACATTATATAATTTGTATAAATCTCTTCCAGCACGACTCAATATCCCCCAAGGGTATTGCAAAATCAAGGTGCCACAAACCAGGCTGGATCGGCATCCAGTGATGGATCTTCTTGCTCTGGTCGTGAAACAAGCGGAAGCCGCGACACATTCGCCTGGTGAAAAATAAAGGCATTTTTTTGGCTGCTGTCATTTATAGCAACTTTCTGCCATATTCTGACTCACTAAAAAGGGCCTCAGTTGTAGAATGGAAAAAATGGGTTCTTCCTTTTGGTGATACATGATGACCTTCTGCCGTTGCATCGTTGCATCGTGGCATCAAATGTCTCTCTTTTCGTGGCCTCGTCCTTGCGCCTGGTTCGAGACGAACCCCGCACCTGTCTCAGAGTCTTCCAAGTCACAAGTGACACAAATGGATTTGTCAAAGTGGTTGATTCTTAGAAAGTAAACAATAAAAACAAACATCATCCTTTCAGTCTTAGGAACTTATCAGCCAGGAATCACTCTATCGATGGAAACATTGGTTTCCATTGCTTCTCCTACATCAACTCTTGACCAAACCCGTGGTTGTCACGTTGGCGGATCCGTGAGACCGACTGGCGGATACACACAGAAGCTTGTGATTCAGATCATGTAAGAGACAATCGAATCTGCACATGTCTCCAAAGAATTGTACCTGTATAAAAACGACATAGATGAAATCAATTGAGATGAATACAATATCATGACAATTTCCTTTGATATTCCTTTCACATTTACCATGTGTGGGTTGTATGTGTGATAAATGGGACAAAGCCATGGTCGGCCCTGTGCACCTTCGCTGGCCTCGCGCCTGCAAGAATTTCACCATGGCTGCGATGATGTAAATATCCATCAGGGTCCATGATACCCATCCTATGAAATTCACATTAGTGATGCCTTTTTAATACCAATATTTTGCCTAGAAAAATGAGAGAACCCTGAATCTATAGGAAAGTCTATGGCAAATATGAAATCATATGAAGACATGCCATACACGGTGTGGATTCTCGCATTCATCGCTGTTTAATGAAACCACACCAAATCCATCCTGGAAAGATTGGAAAGAAGACACAAGAGTTATTCAAGATATCAAAGATAATATTTAAATTATTCAAATCAAAGATAATATCTAGAATTGATATTAATTAAATATATGGCTATCACACCTAGTTATCGAAGAAATGGATGAGAAATTCGCAAATAGAATCCCATTCCAACTCTCAGAACTCTTCAACTGATCCCAAATTGCACCTCCATCCTCTCGATCCCGTCGAGGACTGCCATGGCTCCTGCTACTCTCGCTATCCTGTGACGGCGACGGGTTCTGAGGCTTCAAAACAAAGATGGCAACTCCTGGACTATGGATTTTTGCAGTTTTTGTTCCCGCCAAAATGGGTAAGGTCAAAGTCACCACACCCTTTCATGGTATAGTCCCATACCTTCTGTTTCACACCAAGTTCACCATAACATATTGTTGTTTTGAATAGAATATGTACCATTGCTAGACATACAATATATTACCCTGCACATATTTGTTGCCAATTTGAAGATTTGGGTGGATTTTTCCAATCGCCTTGCTGCTGTAGTTGCTTGGCAAAGAATTACTCCTTCGGCCACTTCCGGTCTCCTGGCTTTGCAAAAGGACATTTTTTTGAGAAGTTTTAGATTTCGCGTAGTGATAAATAACATGGATACTGGTACACTAGTGACAATAGTAAGATAAATCAAATAAAAATTGGCAGAAAAGATTTCATTGTCATTCACAATATCCAACAACATACGATAGGTCACTCATTGAAACAAAATATAATGCCATCACACTTGAAAAGTCCGCAACAAAAGCCAGGAAACTCTGCCAAGTCTCCTGTTCATCCAAGTCGACTTCAAGAAAGGTGTTGCGAACCCGCAAGGATCCCCAAGCATCGTAGGCGCCCTGGGGCCACTCACTTTCACCGTTCAATGGAGCCAATGAAATCCATTCTGATAGGGTAATATATGTAATATGGAATTACCATGAAAATTGTGGCCAGGCTTCGTGTGAAACCTTCCATTGGATCCGTTTTTAAGTCGCTGAATCCCAAATTCCACATAATCCCACCTCCTCTGCAGCTGACGGCATGGGCCATGAAGCGAGTTTGCGGGGGTTTGAGAATGTGATAAGTGGAGGTTTGTGGAGCTTGTAGTCAGATTGCTGGAGAAATGATGCAATGTGAAATCACCAATGGCGATTTATCAATGCATGTGACGATTGCTATGCGTGCCATACTTTTCTCGAAGGGCGATGCGCCCGGGCTTGGACCCAAGCGGCCTGTGAAACGTGGCTGGGCTCAGATACTTTTTGACAGAACTGATGCACAGGGACGCGCGGAAATGTCTTTGCAAAATGGCAACCTCCCATTCTTCTGACTTAGCCATTTCTTGTGCAAACCCGTGGAACCAGACGTATTTGCATGAAATGACTACCCTCGCGCCAGAATTCTCTCATTTGCGTCCTTACCTTTTTTCTGAATCTCATGTTGCGTCGTTGCGTCACCGTTGGTGCCATGCCACCCGCAAAGACAGTGCGAAAGTTTCGCGTTTCCTTTCATCAACTTTTCAGGCTGAAAAAGCCTCTAAAGATGCCGTCATGGAATCATTCCTTGCAGGCACTGTCACAACGGGTCTAAGCGGCAAATTTTTTTGGGTCACGGTGACCGGAGCACTTTTGCCTTCATCTATGCCATGGTCCGGGATGATCATGCCATCATATGTCATCTTTGCTAATGAGTCTGAATGCTTTTGTGCATCTTTAACCATCTTTTACTCTTTACCCCCCTCCATATGGCAAATTTAAGATAGTTGACCATGGCACATCCAATGCTTTCCCTTAAAACCTCCTCCATGCTCGGCATTTCACTGCGTTCACCGAAATCCTGGCCACGGGGCCTTAACTTCCTTGCCATTTGAACATCGGAAGGTCAAAGGTGGAGACTCCTGAAATCCTCATCCTCGGCACTGTTCTGCAGGTTGAAGATTTGGCAACGCGCCTTTTTCGTCGGGGAGTCGGCCTAGTACCAGCTTCGTCACTGCACGTGACAGAGGGGGGGTCCCACCGGGGGAACCCTCAACTGGAACTAAACCTGCCCCCATTTCCTTCCATGGACGAGTTTTATGGTGACAGAACCATGTCAAGTTTCACCATTTCCTACCACCTTTGATATTCTTTGTAATCTGTTTGGTGAAAGAATACGTACATCTTTCACTGTTGAAAGGAAGTGCCTTTTTCGCCATACCATAGCCTATCAATGCCTATCATTATCACTGAAAAGCTGTACATCTCTCCCTGGTGCATGTCTCGACATGGGAAACGGATACTGCAACCGCTGCGAATCTCAAAGGTCGCGTCAAGTGAACGTCGCCGTCAAATCAAGGGCATTGTTCATGCCGGCTGACAGGCTGACGGGGGGGAGAATGGGCTGAACCAAAAGTGTTGCGTCTTTTGACCAAAAACGCCACAGATTTTTTCTATGTTTAATTCATAACACCACCGAATATATACACTTTATCACTTTGTATAGTCATTTTTTGAACAGTAGTAGATGATAAGAAGAGTTTATGCTAAAATCGTCCAGTTACAATGCCCATCTTTTTCACCCCCATTACATTTTAGGCGGTGCAAAGGACAAAGAAATTCTGGTGGGTATAAAGCGGCAATTTTAGACTTTTAGACTTTTAGCGTTCGAAACGTCTGATGCTGTGCAGTTGGGGCACTTCAGCCGTCCAGCCGGGCCACTGGGATCGATTTTCCAGGTCGAAAAAAGAAATGACTCGACTCTGGCAACTTGAAATGGTCATCAATGACACAAAGGTTTTAATATGTTTTAATCTTCATACTGTTGATGGACAAAATCCCAAACAACCACCTGGGATGGTTAAAACCCTAGAAATAATGGGATAGTCATCATCCTTGGTGGTGCAGGATTTTGTCCATCAACAGTATTAGAGAAAAAAACGAGCACCAATCTTTCCGTGATTCCTAAGTCAATGAATGAGCCTCCTGCAGTCAGTGATCTTTGTCATTTTTCGTCCGACCTTTACCTAGGCCTCGCTGTTGAGGGTTAGGATGAGTTCGGGTTGCACTCGCTAGGTAACAAGATAACACCAGACAACGCCAGCGGCCCAACATCAAACATTGTCCTACACTCACTCTTATCCAGATTGAGACCTGTCCACGGCTGAAAGTTTTTTGGAGATCTTTCGAAAAAAATCCAAAGCAAAAGCACTATGATCTCGATGATTAAAAAAAAGAAAAAAGTGCTTCAACAAAAGAGATTCCAGGTTTTTTCAGGCGTGGTGTGTTCACAGAGTTTACTAGATGTATTGGCTTAGTTCTCCTTTCTCCACTGTGCAAGGTCTTGCATTCCAGTCTTCAACGGACAAAACATCAACCAAAAAAAATAACGCATAGTTTCAATCAGCTTTTCATCTAATATCCGAAGATGCAAGCTTTGCAATTTATGAGGAGATGAGCTCACAGGCTCCAAGGATGACTTTGATCGCTTTTAAACCAAGCGCAAGCCATGCCGATGCCGAATGCAGCGGCACAGTGCAGCAACCAGAAAAGGAAATGGAGTCCAATGGATCCTGAGGGGACCGCAACAAAAATTAAGAATATGTTATACCCCATGGTCAAAATACATGGCACAGTCCCCAAAAGGTAGGTTAATACAGGGCAAATGTAAACCAATACAAGGTAACTGTGCCATCTAATTTTACCCTATAATATGTCGTGACTTTTTCTGCTTGAAATTGAAATGTTAAAACCTTCAGGGTTGCCTGGTGAACATCTACATCTACACTTGAGATTGAATAGCCATGATACGGCCCTGCATTATGCAAAAATATGGGAGTAACTCACCTCCAACAAAAAGTTGCAAAAAGCCTTTCTTCCGGATCGTGAACAAGTTCAAAGTAAACTTGAATGAGTGGATTTCATCTTAGCTCAAGATATTTATTGCGATATTTCGTTGAGATGTATTAACTACCTATACTGGAAACATGAAATCTAGGCGTGCAACTCTCACCAGGATCCATTCATTGGCTCGCCAACGCCAACCGTGATTCGAACGGTCACCCCTGCGCAGCACGCGCTGAGGCGCTACCATTCTCAACTCGGAGGCGTTTTTTGAGCGATGAAACCTTCATGGTTCGCAGTGAAGTTTCACTGAAATGATGAATATAGTGATGCACCTGGCGGAAAAACAAACGGGTGTTGAAACAACAAAAACACCATATTTGTTGCACACATTAGCCATATATTAGCCGATATTAGCTAAAAACCTATATTGAGATATGTCTCGTGCGTTTGAAGGATCTAAGCGAAACATCATTCAACTTGCAACGTGAATTTGTGGGAAAGGTTTAATGATATTACCAGAAGATGAACAAAAACAGAAGACGAAAGCATACAAGAGCCATGGCCATGAGGTGCACAAGTGCATAAGTCTCACATCTTGAGTTTTTTTGTTCAATCCAAGTGGCGATTCCTGAACCATTTCTCGATGAGTCGTTGATGACCCACCTGACGAAACGTTGCGAAACGTGTTGTCCTCGAATCGGGTTGGGATGCTTCAGGGTTGCTGCAGTTTGTGGGTGTGTCCTGTGATCCACCTGTCACATCCTATCCATCATAGAAACCCCGCCTTCCGGATCCCAAAATCCTGAAACAGCAACCTGGGTGCCATCGAGACACTTGACACTTGACACTTGGAACGAAAAAACAACGGCGGTACTTCAAGATGGGGGCAATTTGACATGTCCCATGCTCTCCAGTAATCTAAGGGTTGAAATGGAAAGTCAATGGAAAGTCAATCATTTCTCTACTTGCATATCTTATTAGCACAAAAAACGGGATTTACATTGGTTTTGTTTGGTGCACTGGAGGGCAACTCCTTTCCCTTGGCTATTCTGCCGAGGGTCGGATCTACAGCAGTCTGTCCACTGCAATCCACTCGAGCATAGATCCGTACAACCTGACCAGGTGCAACTGTCTGCTCTGCAAGTTTTGCTGAAACATCATTTATTTCAACAAGGAGAAATTTGTGATTTCCATTTGGAATCTAGAACACTCTTTAAATATCAGTTCTTGATCAAAACCCAACTGTGATGTGTTCCTCGCCTGGGCAACATTGTCAAAGTTCGCTTCCGCGCAGGCTTGGTACTGAGTGAGGTCGCCACTGCCTCCATCCATTTCCAGAAGCCACATTTGGATTGAGCCCACCTGACATTCACCGTGGGTTTGTTGGACTTCTTCGGATCGGCTTCAACACCCAGCAGTAACAGCAAGGGTCAAAGTAGATAGGACAACTCCCAAAAATATGTGTCCATTAAGGGGGCAAATGTTTACCAACATATGAGACGGAGGTTACTTTGACCCAGACGGTCTACCCATCCAGCTGGTTGAGGGTGGGGCCTCAGGTGCCATAGCTGAGCTGGCCATTGTGGAGGCTGAAGCGCTCGACGCGGAGTAGCAGGCCACCTCATATGGCAAAAAATCCCAGTAAACCTAACGAAATGTTGGAAGAATCATGAAGTCTAGTTGTAAATCATGTTGTAAAGTTACTAGGCCCAACCCTTTTAGCCAAAGTTTTGCTATTATTTTTTGGGGGGCATCAACAGTTAGACGCTTGGAACTTGAAGCCGTTCGAGTCGAAACAGGATCCCATGTAGGAAAATTGCCGCCTTTTTGGGAAAAGCCACCATGTGAAAAACCAATGAGCCAGAAAGAATCATTGGACAAAAACGACATGTTCCAAACAGGAAAAACACATTGGGGTGACAAATTGCGACCCTCTTTCCCAAGGGACGCCTCCTTTCCTTCTTGCTTCGATGACCGTCGAGGATACAAAGCAGATCTCACCTCAGCTGCATCGATATGCCGGGAATCCCGCAGGGTGACTGGGATCCCTGGGCAAAAAAGTACCAGAGCGCAACCAGAATTCCAAGATTGACTAAAGACGCCAGTTTCCTATTGATTGAGGGGCATGCTTTTCCCACAAAGTTGTGTTTGGATATTCATTGATGTGTTTAGAAGTTTGTCAATGTCCATATTCTGCTTCATGTACCTCCCGGCAAGGAACCCCCAGCAGCATCAAACCCAGGCACATGAGCAGCCGTCGTGAACCTGAATTTCTTCAGCGTTTGTCGACTTCGATGACCTGAAGCCAGCCAACGAACGGGACATTGCACTTGGTATCCGCGATGTATCCGTTTCAAATACACGTCATCATCGTCATTCTTTTTGATGAATAATTTTTTTTCCATATGTGATCTGTAAAGAATGAAAATCACTTGCCTCATAATCACTGTTTTCCAGTTTGGTACCAAATAGGTAGTGACTTGTTATAGTCCTGGGTTTGTCAGCCCTCTTTTCCAAGGTTTGTTGACTTTGGTTTCCCGGCTTGTAGCATGGCAACAACCACAGGACTGTCCGAAGTGACAGCGATTGCACAGCATGAAAAACATGCATGGTGTGCCTCAGCTCCAAAAGGGGAGGCCGACTCAAACAATGAGACTTCCGGGAAGATGGCTCAAAAGAACCCTCTGGGATGGCATTTTGTTGGGATAAAGCTGTGGATGGCCCAGAGTGAAACATAATGACATCATTTATCTCAACTCATAGTTTCATTGAACATGCTGTGCTTCCAGCAGGTTCCATTACTGTGGCTGCGCATTTGCAAAGTTGGCCGTTCCCTGGCACAACACATTTTCTGGGTGAAGGGATTGAGAAAAAGTTGACCAGAAATACGCCTCATGGTTGTAAATGCATCATGCATGACATATGGAGTTGTATATTATATGCAATATGTAAATTAAATTATATATCAAAGCGGGTAGATGCAATGCGTTTATCAGAATTCATCAGATGCATCTGAACATTACAAACATCTACGTCAACAATAGTTATAACAGGAAAATATTTCAATCATGTTTACTTTGTCGTTTTCCATCTCTCAAAGTTCGCCCACCTCAATGCCCAATGGTTCGGCCTGGGGAGCGCAGGGTGAACCTTGGGGAGATACCTGGTAAAAATATCACAGTTGTAATAATATGTCCGTAACCTCCTAGGGAATCTATCCACATAACCCTGTCTCTCGAGTGCTGCTTTTTGGTTGTTTTTGGTTTGGGGAGCGATATGTAAAGGAAAAAAACTGGGATTGGCTTAGCTTAAAGGGATTTACCCGTGTCGTAAGTTACAATTTGCAACTAGACAATGCTGCATCAAATCCCTGGAAAATCCCATTGCGAAAGACAAAAAAAGAAAGGTCAACTACAACAAAGTTGTGACCAAGTAGTGTTGCATGACCAAAACACTACATCTCCAGAGGTTTGGAAAAGAAAATCAATTCATTGGAGTTTTGTCATGATATATTCAATGTAGAAAGATCTGGGGCAGTGCAAACTGAGCAAACTCCAATATATCTAAATCTATACAAGTCTATACTATTCGAAACCGGACCGTTCTCCGAATCTAAATCGAGATGCTGCCCCAAAGCCAGGGCGATCATCTCTTCTGGCGTGGTTCCAGGGAGCTCCTAAAATGTTATTGGTGATAAAATGAAAACCAACACGGCTTGGAAGGCTTCGAATCTGTGAAAGAAATGTATGCGTTTTGAAGTTGAATTTGCACGTTGATCAACAAAAGTGTGAAAATTGTCAAATGATGTGTAACAACTACAGTAATTGATCTGATTGATGCGATTCAAATTTCCACCATGACCGGCATGGCAGTCCAGGTCTTCACTAGCAGAAGTGTCCCCATCGCGGGCCTTGGAGCACCATTTGGGCCAACCTTTAAGATCCAATTCCATATGAAATTCACCTTTTCGAGTCCTGTGAGGTTGGGATAAAAGTCAGATGATTCACAGCTTCAGCCCAGTCGTCTGAGGACTCTGCACCACTCTGTGCTTGAGATCCTCCTCAGGCAGTTGGACAATTCGTAAATACTAAAGACACCAAATAAGATCAAAAAAAGGAAAATCTCCTTGAGAAGTATTTGGCTTGGTGCAAAAAAAATAATACATGTACAGTCTTCAACAATTGACTCGTCACCCTTTTCCTTCATCCTTCCCATGTCCTTGGTGATACTCATTTGGGTACCCATTGCCTTGCAAGGATTCGGATCAAAAAAATCGACCTACTGAAAGGAGGATTTCATCCTGAACCGAATTTGATCAATTTTGTGTGTCAAAACCATTGATCTAACAAAAGTATGAAGCATTGAGTCAGAACTCACAACTCTCCGGATAGAATACCGCGCATTAACACATCAATACTTGAAAAAAACATCTGCTTCTTCTGACCTTCGGAGTCTTCTGGTCTCTCAATTCGGTTGATGACGATTCCGTCAGCAGCCATGACGGGAATCCTGTCCGCCACGTTCCATAAGAAACAAATCAAG
This sequence comes from Breviolum minutum Mf 1.05b.01, assembly GCA_000507305.1. NCBI lineage: Eukaryota > Dinophyceae > Suessiales > Symbiodiniaceae > Breviolum > Breviolum minutum. The sequence continues at coordinate 25,706 of DF241693.1, forward strand.
ACAGGAAAGGATGTTAGGTGGTCATTAATTTCCTACCCATAGAATTGAACATGGATGAACATGATATGATTGTATGATAGGCTAATTAAGTGAATGTAAGGCATATTCAATTCAAATGAATTTTCAGTGTAACAAAAAATATTGTGTCGTCCTTCGTTCTTGGGGCTGCATCTGACTCTCTGGACTGGGAGAATGAACCTCAGCTCTCACAATGATAGCCAGAAAGTGGTCAACACCCTTGCCATACTTTGGAACATCGCCTTATGTTGCCATCAACCTTTCTTCAAAACATCCTATACATCCCTAAGGCCATATACCCCGTGACATGGCCGGACATGCCTAATCCACCTCCAATGCTATCACTTCATCTAAGGTGCCCATGGTGACCTGTTGCTGTACTGGTCACTCATGACACTCATGATACCCTGGCACAAGGCGACGGTCAAAATCTGCAATGAAAAGGAAGTATGTCCAAAATGCGAGCTGTTCTCTGGGGAATGAAACAAAACAAAGGGGCCAAAAGTTCGATCCTTTTCATATCGAACGTGGTTCAAAGGTTCCAAGGTTTGATGTGAAAAAATGCGATCCCATCCCATGGGTCGCCTCGCTGCCCTGGACAAATGGAAGTTCATCAATGGCATCATGTTCGAAGCCAAAGATGGCTGCGGGAGGTTGTGTCATGATCAGTATCACCATACATATCACATCATGATCGAATCACATCATCATAAATATCATAATATCATGCTATATCATGAGCATACATATCATATCACTTGATATTTCTCAAACATGCCAACCTTCCACTAAACCTCTTCCTGTCTATCCGAGCTATCCCAAGTAAAGACCAACTCATTTTTGCACTGAGCTACACGGGGTGAGCGGTGGGCGCGACCCAAGCGGTTTTGATCGGGGCTGCGGTGGCCCAACACAGGGTATTGAATTTGCAGTTTTTGCCCCTTCTGACCATCGTTTCATTGTCTTTTGCAATCGGTGCACCAGAAAAGTGAGAACATGCGAAAATAGCACGATCATGCATTAGTTGCACTTTTGAATCCAAAAGAAAGAACTTTTTGCTATCTATCTAGTTGTCGTTGCAAGTATTTCTTGACTGTTTGTTGCGCATGGTCTTTGCATGCTCTTGCTGGACGCGGTTAAGGCAGTGAAGGATAAGGTCGTAGATACTCTTGAGCTTCCCATGTCTGAAATTGTGATGTAGGTTCACTTTTTTGTGCTCCTGACCAGCAATTTTTCAACATAACCGCTTTAGATTTTAGATCTTCATTCGTTTTGCTGCAAGCCTGCAGCCCCGGAGGAGCTTTACCACAATTGATGTCGGGTGTCGCAGTGAAACGGTGGTGGTCGGAAAACATGTTGCACTGATGCCGTGGTCGGTTGAACCAACTTGGATCATCCGGTTCATCTCGGTAGGGATGATGACCAAAAAGTCTATGAAAACACATCTAGGAACCAAACAAAAATGAGTAGGGGATGACGAAATAACTGATAATTGAATATAATTGATGACTTTTGTTCAGGGTATAGTCCAAAAATATGGCAGTTGATGCTTATTGATTAATGGCTTGATTGGATGATATGTTGCTAAAAACCTTCAGCTTCGCCCGCGGCTCCGGCTCCGTTCGTCACGGATCCATACCTGAGAGTTGTTCAAGTCAACGAACCTTGGATACCCAAACAATTTTCAAATTGACCTACCAAGCATTTCGTTTAAATCCAATGTAATCATTCCTTACATGACTGAACCACTTGCTTTTCCGATGGCATTTGAGGATTGTCTCCTTTCGCAGTGATCTTTGACATGTTTATTGACCTGTCTCTTGACCTGGCGGTAGTTGCTTTCAAAAAAATTGGAGGTTGTAAATGATAGATGATGATGTGATAATATGTGCTATGCAAACCAACCTCCCTTTGAAATCCCTGTGAAGATTGGGTGATTGAAACGTGACCCAGAAAATTGTATATGCAACGTACCACACTTCTCCTCCCAATCTACATGTTCATGTGAGACACATGTTTGGAACACGAGTTTCGACTCTCATCAACAAATTGTTGATCAACAAGGTTCCCACAGTTGAAGCCTATCATTTTTCTTAAATTTCCCTATAGTTTTACCGGTTTTATCCCTTTCCGGTCCAGTTGAGGTCATCAGAGTTTGCCAAACATCCATGGTTAGCTTCTGAGACTCCCGTGCCGAGTTGTATTTCTTCCGTGAGCGCGACCTGTCAACGCTACGCGGCAACGCGGCTCTGTAAGGATGTGAAAATTGGGAGCTGCTCACCTGTTCAAGGGAACTCCACTCCACCAAAACTGCCCAATATGAAGATGACACAGTCGCTTCGTTTGTAGGTTCCAACCCCCCCCAAGAAAAAAAAACAGAACGTTTCGGAGATTCTCTGTCGGACTCATGTTTCTTTTTTGAAAAGGCAATTTTTTAGCCACAAAGGCATGCATCTTCAATCAATATATGCGATCTGGTTTAGTTCATGACCTACATTTTGTGGCACATAGCTCATGTACCCATAACTCTCATCTCCTTTTAAAAAATTGTCCACCTCCCTGGCCCCATCATCGCCACCTCGACGGCGTCCGCTTCCGCGGACCTCCGAACTCGGTCCGCCGGAACCTCGAACAGCATGGAAGATCAACACGAATTACTAAGAGGAAAACAAAACGAACATCTCGATCCTTCCATATACAAGTAATGGAAAAAAGGTTATCTATCCATTTTCGAAGGAAACAAAAACATCTCAAATCTAGAGTGCCCAAGGAGTTTCTCCCATATTCAAGTGACCTATTTTTTCTTAATCCCTTCTCCCTGTCCAGATCGACCGAACCTGCGTTTCATCTCCGAGAGGCGTCGGAAGTGCTCCGCCTGGGTACCACGGAAGAGAAACCCGTAACAGAAAGCTACACCTCCATTTGCCTTGACCATTGTTTCTTACTTACATTTTTTTGCGAATCCATCCAGTACTTTAAAAAAAAACATTTCATCGATACAACCCCTCCATTTCTTCATCTATTTATTGGGGAAAACAAGAAGTGGCTTGAGCATCCACACCACCTCACCGGGAGCATGGTTCCGCGGCCCCTTGTGACGGAGTGACAACTCCAAATTCATTCCATTCCGCAAGCAAACAGGCCAACAACAATTGCTGTGGATGAATCAAGTGAATGACAAACAAAATGATTGTCAAAAGCGATGCCTCTTTTTCTTGTCAAAAGTCAGAAGTACAGTATGTATATATATATATGTATATGTATATGATATACAATTATATGGATGTTTCCANTATATATATATATATATATATACACCACTCTTCTTAACTCTGAAGGTTGAATTCTTTTAAGATTCCCGAAACAAACAGCTGCATCCATGGGAGTGTAAGCTGGGCACTGACGGATCTGCCAACGCCGCACGGAGGCTGATCGCATCCTCGAAAAAAAAAAAACACGGCTGGACATCCGGGGCCAACGGCGACATGGGGAAAAAATATCCGGAAAAAAACATATGGAAGAATCATCAAATCAGACTCAACCCCCAGAATTCATCGAAATTTGTTACCAAAGTGTTTGGGATTTTTTTGGGGGGAAAGTCTCAGGATTGAAGAATCGTCTTGGGAAAGTCATCAGTTCAAAGGACGTATTTGCTGAAAAAAAATATGGTGATTATCATGTCGACATACCCACAGCCCAGTGCAATTCTGCTTCGGTTTCGCACCTGATCATCTGCCGTCTGCCCCTTGGCTGCTGTGGAGGCTACAGCTGAACCTCGATCCAAAAAACACACAGCTGGACCACCAGCAGCAGCGAGTTGTGCTCCAAGGCCCCCGTGCTAACTGAAGTTGTCGCCTCAGCGATTGTCACGGATGGCAGCCATTGGCACGGTACCATCCATGTGAACTGGGCTCCAAACCAGCTTGATCTGCACTCCTTGCCTTGCATTTGAGAAGAAAACATCACATCTTCAAAGCGAAACTCCTTCCATGGCGCCGACCTTGACCTCGCTTTCTTTTCCAACTCTTTTTTCCGATGCTCCTGGCGTCAGCAGATAAGGTCCAATTCTTGTTGGGGGGGAGCATGGCTGCACCGTGCCACGTGATCCACACCAGTCAGTGTTCAATGATGTTCAATGCAGCTCCTCATCATCATGATCGTCATCGGCCATAGCAAAAGCCTCGGAAAATCATTCGTGTTCAAAGACGAAAAACGTGAAAAGGAAAGCTGCTCAAAGAAGCAAAACAACCCAATTTTGGAGGTACTGCGACCCTTTAAATCTGAACCAAGGAGTGCTTCACCAAAAAAATAAACTCCAGCTCCGATTATCATCCAACCAAAAACTGATCCAAAAACTGATCCAACAAAAATCATCAAAACTGCATCAGCATCCCAACATCCCAAAAAAACATCCCCAACTCTGAGCATTTTGGACTCCTTTCAGCTTTTGCTGGCGTGCTGCCTGGACTTCACCGGCGGTCAAGAAGTTTGATGTCAACAGCTTTTGTCTTTTATAAACTTACGAATTGACTGTATAGTACTGTGTGTAAATATAAATGTAACGTATACACAAAAATATGCATGTTACATACTGTGCTATACAAATACTATTTGTGTAATCTATGCAAAAAGTGAAGCCACTCCTTCCAAAACTTAAACTTTCAAAATTTCACTATAATTTCACAGAGTTTCCACATAAAAAAGCAGCCGTCAAACGTCTTCGTGGGACCCGAAATTTGCCTTTCGCTCTTCCTCAAGTCTTTTCTGCTCATCTCGGGCACGTCGCTCCTCTGCCTTGGTTCAGCCATTTCACCCGTGGGAGAGGCAAAAAGTGTATGAATTACGGTGGTTTCCATGATTCATAACCATCATAACCCGAAACAAGTGCTTAAAAATTTGGTGGTTTTCGGATTCATGGATTCATGGGTTGATGATGTTTGAAACAACCCTCATTTGAGAGATGTGATGGCATACAGATCTACAAAACGAATTGTCTTCTTCCTCCATTGTTCTCCTGCAGCATCCAAGGGTTGAACAACTCGATGCTGCGAGAAACCGAGTCTCCAAACCCATTTGGCCTCCTGCTCTTGCCAGCGACGACCTAAGGATTTGGGCTCCGTCCTTGAGAAAATGCCAAGGGAGACAATCAGGTCTTTAAAAACATGCCACCAGGCAATTGAAAACCATATTATGCTAAGCCCAAAGGATCCGATATCATCAAAAACTATGGAGGCGAAAAAAATGGCACCTGTGTTACACCATGGATTAGATTTTGATATATTTTGATCATTGATTCGATTGATTCATCTTTATCAACCAATCATCCCCCCTTTCAACCCCCTCAGGGCACCCCAAACGATTTTCCGCCTCTTCGGCTTCGCGACGCCGTCGCTCCTGTCATATCCCCCAAGACCCCCTTGCGAGGTCAAATCATCTGTTGGGAATATGGGATATTTGTTGGGGAAAAAAATGTTAGCTCTCAGGAGATTCTATAATCTTCTTTCAAAATCTGTTCAGAATGGGACTAATTATGGGTTGATTGGTTGGTTAAAAACATCTGGTTGGTTGGTTGGTTGGAGGGTACAAACATTGCATGACTTTTTGAGAAAAATGGGCGATGGACACACAAGCTGCATGGAGGCATGATGTTCGCCTCTGCATCCTTTTGCGCTCTCCGCGCTTTTGCCTCAGCTTCCTCTTTCTCTCGACCTCGTGAAAGGTAAAAGCTCAAAAGCAAACGCTATGGATTTGCCGTTTCCAATTCACCCTGGAGATTGGGTGGAATGCTGGGTGGTGGCCACCAGCCAATGTCACTCCCAACATGGTGGCAGCATGTATGGCCAAATGTGCAAATGATCCAAGCAACTCCGTCGCTCCACTGAAGTCTCTCTTTCCTTTGGACTTCGTGATGGGGACCTGCACCCCCATCAACATCAGCAAACTGACCGAGTTCTGGTGAGTTGTTTGATTAAGGTTATGAAGATTTTCACAACACATGTTGCTCCGAAAAGGGGCAAACCCGGGAAACCTTTCAAATGCAAAACTGTTAAAAAACACATCGAGGGGTTTCGGCAAAGCAGCTCCCTGTGATCTGCCTCCGTTGCTTTTGGCTCTTTTGGAGCCTCGGAGCTGTGGTGCACTGCCGGAATGTCCAAGGAAAAATGCCTTTCCTTCTCCCACATTCCCATCAAAAACGCTCCATGCCAGGTAAACACACCATCCATCCGAATTGAATTCCTTAGCACCTTGAAGATTCACCAAAAAATCCACCGTGGCCCCGCTGTGGCCCAGACTGCTTCGCAGCTTTGACTCGCGCCAGCTCCGCCTTGCGCTGAGCCTCCGCGGCCGCTTCGGCCTCCTGCGGAAATCTCCCACGTTAGTAAAGTTTACTCAAGGATTCTGATGGCTTTTTTCCACAATGCGGACTCAATAATTGAGTCTACACTACACTAAGATGAAGTAGCAAAAACCTTTTCAGGAACCTGTCCCAAAATTTAGCTTACCTTCCGATCCCCACATGAAAGGGTATACATTAGCTCTTGGGAATGTCATTCAGAGAGATAGGAGGTCGCCCGTTTTGAGGTGGTGATGACTTTCTCTCATTTTTTCTTGAATGACCTCGGTCAATGGTGCTTTCGAACATGATTGCCGGCAAAACTTCACAGCGACTGACCCGGCCCCACCCCAAGGTTCTACTGTTCTACTCTTTTGAGTTCACGAGGGAACTAAATCATTAAGCTTAAGACTGCGGCTAAATCATTAAGACTTTACAATGATTAAGAATGGAAAAAGCAATAACATCTTGAATGTATCCCGAATGCTACACCTGTTTGGCCACTAGAGGGTGGTCAAAGTCAAACTCAGAAACTCATTTGCCAGCTCTTTTTTAGTCACAGCATGGCCTGGTTCCATCCTCATAGGGATGGCGACGAGGTTTTGAAGCAACTTCCAGTTGAACATGGCGACTGTCACCACCCCAGAAGGGATGCCCCCAGGTCACCAAGATTCCATCAGCTATAGCAGCAAAGGCCCCCTTTGCACCTTGGACCTGTTGCACATTTTTCAACTTATGTTGTACACTTTCACTGTCACCACCCCATTCAGGGTGACCCCATGTCACTACCTTGCCATTCTCCAAAATTGCTGCAAAGGCAAGGGCAGCAGCATGAATCTCACGCACATCCTTCAACTGATCTTGAACCTGACCGCTGTCGCCACCCTCGCTGGGTTCGCCCCAGGTCACCACCTGACCGTCCCGGCGCAGCGCGGCGAAGGCGAAAGCCGAAGCGTAGATCCTCTGAACGTCTTGGAGCTCAGCCTTCACCGAACTGACATCTGCACATTGCGGATGGCCCCATGTCACAATACGTCCATCTTGAGTGATCGCTGCAAAAGCATTGCGGGTTCCACAAATCTGTTGAACATTTGTCAAGTCCTTCTGCCCCATGTCGCCACCACACTCAGCTTTACCCCAGGCTACAACACTTCCATTGTCTGTGATGGCAGCAAATGCCGATCCGGTAGCTGCAATGGTCTTGACATTCTTCAGCTGGTCCTGCACTCGGCTACTATCACCACCACAGGCTTGATTGCCCCAAGTGACAACTCGTCCATCTTCTCGGAGGGCTGCGAAGGCCCCGTCGTCCGTGGCCGTCACCTGCTTCACTCGCGTCAGCTGCGCGCGCACCGCAGCGACGTCGCCGCCCGTGGCGGGGTTGCCCCAGGCCACCAACGTCCCGTCGCCCTTCAAGGCCACGAAGGCTTTCAAGGAGGCCACCACGTGACGCACGTCACAAAGGTCGGCCTCCACCTTCCGGAAGTCGCGACCACCCAGTGGCGCACCCCAAGTAACGACGGAACCATCATAAGAAACAGCAGCAAAGGCATCTTCTGTGGCTTGTATTTCTTTCACATTCCGCAACTGCATATGGTGAGGAAGACAAGACATGGGATTTCCCCAGGTCACCACTGTCAAATCACTTCGTACCACAGCAAAGGCTCTGGCCCAACGACCTGAAAAAATCCGTGGTGGTTGCACCAAACCTGTCACTGTGTCACCATCCTTTAGCTTTAAATCTGCCACACTACCATCTAAGATTTGCCCATCCTCACTGATCAAACTACAAAGACCCACATGGAAGGCTTCTTGTGCTGCCAATTTCACGTCGTAAACCTGGCAGATGGTTGTCAAATGTTTGATCTTATGGGGGCAATTCTTAAGAAAGTCAACCGGAAAATCTACGTAGCAATTACTTGGGCACTGATTAGTATGGCAAAGTTCGAAATGTTGGATTAAATATTGACACTGTCACACAAACTACAGCAGTAGTACAAACTGATTCTTGCGAGTGGCTAATGTATGCTAATCTATCCCATTTTTTGCAGGGCTTTATATCACACATGGTGCAGAATTTCTTCACATTTCTTCTATCTCAGTCGGCTGGCCGAAGCTTCCGGGAACGTGGGTATCAAGACCGATCGACCACTTGGCAAGCAAACGTGGATCTGCATGGACATCGTATGCACGAATGGAAACCAACGCGCCTGCTGTCATGTAAATCTAAATGATGGGAAAATACATGAATGTCACTATCTTTGCTGCTCTTGATATCTGCGAACATGTGCTGCTGCTTTTCAAGGTGCTTCTCTGATGTCAACTTACCAGTATCTTGTGAAGGCTTCTTGGAAATCTTCGAGCCAAACGCCTATTAGACAGTGGGTAACCAATCAGCGAAGTTTCAATGTAACAGATCCAATGGGCCCATCTGCATCAGTCCTTCTGCTTCTGCAACCTCTGCTTGTAGGCAGGGTTTCGCCCTCAGAGCTGAGGAATGTCTGACACTCACCGAGTGTAGAAAATTAAGACAGTGATCCAATGTGAAAAATGGGTTGCTTTTGGGAACTTACCACTTTTTTTGAGAGATGATATTTTGTGGGGACAGTGGGTACCATCATTATTGTGGTCCAAATCTGCACAAACACTTCCCGAAAACTAACACGGATCCTGAAACTCTTGATGTCCAAAAGGAAGCTTCTCCTTGCCATGGGTCCCTCTTCAGGGTTCCATGTTAATTTTCGGGGAAGTACTGTAAACTTCACAGATATTTTCAGATATGTCCCATTCGGAAAAAACTCCAAAACACGGGATTTTTCACGATGTCACCTTGGAATGCTCGGTTTGAACTTAGGCTCCACACGAGAGGTCACAAGGCCAGGGATGGGCTGATCACCTGTGCCCGCCCTGTGAGCCATCGCCTCGTTGGTTTTTAAGCTTGAAAAAACATCGATAAGAAAAAACACCATGCAAATGAACCAACTGCAACTATGTAAACTAAGATTATATTAAATGTATAAAAAAATATTATTATTTATGTACCAAATATAAAAATCGTTGGTATGAGATGCTCAAGCTTCCTGTCCCTACCTTTCAGCTGTCGCAGAATCTACTACTTTCATCCCGGCGTACCTCTCTCCCAACCAAAAAAAAATGGTGGGAGCATCTGGCCATTCTTAGTAGAGCTGCTCTCCAAGCAAAACATGTTGGGAAGGCGTTTCTAAAGGAGACACTACAAGGGGAACAATGACACTAAATCTTCTTTTCGTGTTTTGTGGGGCAAATTATGTTAATCAAATAGTAAATTGGTTATGTGCTTTGTAATTTTCCAGTTTCAAAAGTGGAAGGCACCCTGGATCTCCAGAATCTCCACCAAGCTCCCAGACAGACAAGGCTCGTCAAGACGGCATGGCGAAGTGCCAGGGCTTGGGCCAAATATGTGAAAAATTGCCAACCACTTTTGCCACAACTGCAGCACTGTTTAACAAAAAAAAAGTTGTGTCGCAGTTGACTGGCGTTAATGATCCTGGATTCAACCACCAATCAAAAGACTCAATTCCATTCTAAATCAACTCCACATTGTCAGATCTGCAACGCACCTTTTCCACTACGGACTTGCCCCAGCTTATCAGCTCAAGAGTATTGCAACCACCTGCGGGGACAAGTAAACAGGTGATTCAAGAGCCAAGAGCCCTGTAGAATCCAAGCAACCGCACTCCAGGAATAACGCAAGGACTCACACAAGTGGAACCCCGATTCCCAAAGCTTCCCATATACTTCCCATACAACCAGGCTTACTTATGGGAGTAGTATGGGAAGTGTATTGGAATGGGGGTCCCACTTTTGGGAGTCCCTGCAATTTCTCTCTAAGCAATGTGTCCCCATCACCCAAAAAAAGGCTAGCCGCTAGCTGTCCTAGGGGCTAGCCATCATCGCAAACAAAGTCCATCATGATTTCCGATCATTCTCTCCCGCCTACTACACTTCCTTGGCAAAGGTCTCTGCATTACTCACCAGCCAGCTCCGCAGCAGTTGAAGTGCCCGACCACGATGGGAAATCGCATTTTTGGCCTCCTGTAGGGAGAAGATGTTTCGCTACAAAAATCAACCTTGTTGAGATGAGGTTCTCAAACTTCACTCACTCTGGATGGCCAGTGTGGTGATAGTCCACACTTCGTTTTGCTTCGACCAAACCAACAATAGCCATCAACTGAAAGAACCCCATCTAGGATATATGGACTTTTCCGTGTTGAATTCATCGAGCTTAGCTTCGGAATTTCAAGTTGTTTTGTTGATTTGTTGGGCTTGATTCTCTTGCCCACCCATGTTGAGGATCACCCCCTTCCTTGTTCATCTCGGCAAAGGTTTGCCCAGCACTTTCAGATGGTTCGAAGACAGGATCCCAACCAAAGTCCTTGGGACCTCGTGCCTGAAGTGTTTTTTTAAGGAAGCAAACGATTCTGCAAAAATCAAAGTTAAGGTGACACAATTGAAGAAACAGCCATGTCGATGCATCAAATCATCAAAGAAATTCGCCAAATCTCACGTTACAAAATTCCAGACATGCGGAGCCTCAACGATCTTGCCCTCCGTGCGGCCATCGAAGATGCGAACCTCTTTCCCAGGCCCGGCACAAAGAGTGAAGAGGCACCTTGCTGGTAGCGCGGAGGAGATCTCTGGAAGGTGGAATGGAATGGGAGTATGGAAAGTTGAAGTTGTTGAAGTTGAAGTTGAAGTTATGGTGGTGATTGGTGCTGCTGCTGCTGTTTCCATTCTTTGGCAAACTTGGGGGGGCCACTGAAAATCGCAACATCAACTGCGGCAAATTCATGGTCTGATTTCTGAGTGCAAACAACTCTGCTTTCGAAAATCGGGTGCCAATTCCAACAAGCCAAATGATCTCATCAAGAAGCTGGGCATAGGCAGATTTGTCATCATAGCCCGCCAAGAGCTTGTTCAAACCTTCATGTCCCAAGCTCTGAAGGAACCACTTGATGTAAGGACCTGCACGCCCCAAAAAAATATCGTTCCATAAGTCAACTGCATGGATTTGGTCATCAAAAGTTCATAGAATAAAGATGCATAAAGCAAACACCCCCTTAAGACTCTAATATTAAGGCACAGTGTTTCGTTTTAGGTACCTATCAAGGTTGCCCCTAAACAGGTGTGGCCTGGGCCTGTTCTTTGCTGTTCTCGATGTGCCACAGTCCCACCCAAGCCACCCAAAAACACCACAAAATCAAGATTTGTGCCTGGTAGACCTTTGAGAGCATGGTAACAAAGGGAGGTATCTTCACACATTACCGGGCCCTTCACATGCTCTGCAGCCATCTTACATTTCTGGATGGCAATCTCTTCGCAGGTAGCACCCTGCAACTCAGGCAAATCCACCTGCAACGTTGACATATGTTGCTACACACCCTGCACCGGAAATTTACTGAGATATATATCTATATTTGGGAAGGGTCCATATTTTGGCAGCCTGTTAATTCGAACCATATGTTCTTCATAGCCTTTTCGAGTCTCCAGGATTTCTGAGTTGGAAACATACCAAAACAGTACAGTAAAGGGGCAACGATGCATATCGACACTGCGCTGATCATGAACCTTGGAAAACTCTTCATGTTTCAATATCCTAAATCTACACGTTTCTGGGAATTCATGGAACAACTCATCTATAATTTATACTTGTATGATCTTGTACGTACATATGTATACATCAAATTTTATGCGACGCACAGCACATGTTTGACATAGGATCTTCTGCAGGCTTCGCCTTTTGGGAAGTCACCTCAAAGGGCATCTCTTCAGCACCCGAAGATAAGATTTGCTTCACCTGACTTGCTCAAATGGTGCAATTGAGGAAGTCAAGTGATGCCAATTTGTGCTAATTTGTATTGGAATCATGTTGACTCATCACTCTCTCTTTTTTTTCGGCATGAAGCAGTTGAAAAGACTTTATATGAATCATAGCAATGATAAGACTACCAATAGTAATGAATTTTTCTGTTTGCGTTCATTTTGTGCGTTTCTTGTCTTAACAAGTGGTCTGGGGAAGTGCAATCGTTTTACCGGGGTAGCGGGAATATTCTAAGTGCACACCGTTACCCAAGCACTCAGAATTCTTTCCCCGGCTACTGACGGAGGGGTCACTATTCTAAGCGCTAGTCCCCCACTCTAATCCTTTTAAGAAATCGTCGCTGTAAGGCTATACTTTCAAATGGTTTGAAGGGCATTCTGTTTTTGAATCCTTTCAAGTGTTTTCAGCCTCTTCCAGTTTCTTCGCGTTGCCCGTCACAAAGACGATGGGCTGTGGCATCGCGCGTTTCGCCATGAAGGCCAAGGATGGGACAAAAATGAACGCCACACACAACAAAAGCAGCGTTTGCGAACTGGCTAAGTTAGGTTTTGGAGTCAACTTCCAACCCCTGCCACTCCTAAGTGGCTTCCAAGTCCGCATAAGCCAAGATTTCTTGAGGAAATACAAGTGAATTCCAAGTAAAATCCCATCATAGCCCAAGAATCACTGTAAAATCCACTCTTACTTGGACTCATGCTGGTTTGGCAACATTCACACTGGCTCTCATCCTCTCCAAGCTCTGGTTTGAACATGCTTCAATAAAATCACCTGTACCTGTGCTTTGCCTTCATCTTCTGTTGTTTTTTCCTCCAGCTCTGCTGGATCTCTGGCGAAGTCAGCGGTGCTCGCCATGGCCTGCGGGATGTCGTGGTCGTTGTGAGTACATCCAGCGGTGTCAGAATGTAATACAAACTAGCAATTCGAGACAAGTGTTTCAACATTCAATCATTGCCATTTACTATCTATCCCTATCAGACACTGTCTCTTCAAATTTTAGTCATTCTATGCTCAACTCAAATCCTTAACAATCTTATAGCGATCTCATAGTTCCCCTCCTGGTGAGATGCCACACCTCCAGCGCACGCACTGCGCCATGGGGCGGGGCGTGATGGCGCCACTCCTGTCAAAATTTCCCCAACATCCCTGACGCCCCAATGCAAAGTGTACACAACTGGAAGGTGAAAAGGCAATAATAAACAAAAAAACTCCAATGCAAAAAGGACTTGCCAACATAGAAACCTTCCCAGAATAAAAATCCCCGAAGCATCAATTGCATCTATCTCAACATATCTGCAAACGTCATTTGACGACCCATGCATCTTGCTTTATGCCGGTCAGAGTCAGTCATGACCAATGTTCAAATCCTCGTCTTGAATCATCAACCCCCAGGCCATGCTGTGGCACCGAGCACCAGCCTCCGGGTTGATCTTGTGACGGCTAACAGCGGTCACGGTCACGGTATAAATTCATTGCCTGTACGGCCATACCTTAAAGTACTTTAAACATTCTTTATTATTATATTGATATTATTTGATATTATAGTGTGTCTACCTCCATTTGGATCATGATTGTCCAAGAAAACTCCAACATACCTTTGGAACATAATTACCCCAGACCCTCAACCACCTGTTTATGAACGAAATCCTTTAATATTTTGTATTTAAGGTATTTGGGGTATGTTTCGGGGACGTGTTGGAATTAACTTTGGATTATCTACGTTCTTGAAACTAGCAGGACAGTCAACGGGAAAAACCTGAGTTTCTGGCAATGAAATGTGCAACCAATGCTCGGGAGAGGTCAGGACGACCATGGCGATCCTGTGCCCATGCCATGGCATAACCCCCGCGCGCCACCTGCCGCAGTTTTGGATGCTTTCAAATTGGTGAAGATCTCCATCTCTCTGGACTTGTGAAAAATGTTCCGTGTTTTTTGTTTGTCATATACCTAATATACCTGTCATTTTTAATGTTTTGACGTAGTTTATGCATCTGCAATGACATAAGCATCCAGTACGCTCACATGAATTAAATTTCCAAAAGTTTCAAACAAAAAATACCGTGTCCAGCCTCTTCCTCCGTCATGCCATTACTCAACGCGCCAAGAATTGCGACCGAACTGCGAACAAGAAAGGGAATTTCAAAACTTGCACGGCAACAATCACTATTCACCTTTCTCTGACCTGTAAATGAAACACTACGATACAAGTAATTCCCGGCGAGCGGGGGGCAGAAGTTTCAGGGGCCAAAAAAAATTAGTCACCCTTTGGTGTTAAGCCAAAAAGTTGGGCCTTAACATGTTATATTCATAAAATGGGGTGCTCAACCCCCTACAAACATGGCTATCTCTAAAATCAAAGCCTGACATTTTTGATGACACATTTGGAGCCTATAGAATATAAGCCCAGGATGAATACAAACATCACAGAAACAAACAAAACAACTATACAATGTTAGGGTCTAACCCTTTTTCTTAGCACTATTCTTTGCAATTTCTCCTTCGTTTCCTCTATAAAATGAAAACCCTACCCCCCTTCCAGAATCAGCATCTTTCAACATCAACCAGAAATAAATCATCTTTAAGTTTCAAAGGTAGAAGAAAACACTAGGATACGCACAAGTAGTTCCCGGGCGAGCCGGGGGCGGAAGTTTCAAGGGCCAAAAAACAAAGAAAGAATTTGCCCAGGCGCAGCCGCGTCGAAACCCACAGCAACAGGTCCGAAGGGAAAGGATTGAGCGCTCCTGCGCCGTTGCGCGCGATTGCTCTGCCGCTTGGGCACAGCTGAGCCGGCCAGCAACACAAAACAGAAAACAACACACAAAATGAACCTGAGCCATAGAACAAGTTGAAAGCTTACAGCCTTATTCTAGGAACTTGGGTTTTAAAAACATGCAACCTAGAAAGCCAATATGAAAAAAAGCGTTCTCCAAGTTAGAAATTTTGGAAACAGGTGGCACATGCAATGCGTCACCACATGCTTGAACATATCTAGTGCATCACACAGGCGTCAAGTGGTATATTACTTGAACTCACTCAAACCCATCTCCATCTGCAAGAAGCTTGTTAAAACTCAAAATTCAGCACTCGAATTGTTCCAACCAAAGTTGCAATCGAAAGTTGTTCGCATGGAATTTCTAATGAGTTTCCACTCCTTTCATGTTGGCCCCGTCTCATAGCCTCATAACCATAACCGTTTACCATCTGCCTGGCGTATGGTCGCGCCATCTCAACCCCTGCAGCAACGCGTGCTAGAAAGCAAAGCGTTTTTTGCTATTCTCAATTCTGAGTGCCTGGTAGCAGAATGCAACAGAATGGACTTTCCTCGAAGACGTGCCTTCGTTTCAAAAGCTGCGTCATGCCTGAGGTACCGGGAATGACACATCCTAATACGGATGATGCCAAACCCAGGCCCGAACAGACCATGGCTGGATTCGACTCTCAATACACGCGGCGTCGTTTTAGATACTGTCGCCTACCTTCCAAAGATCATTGATCCACTCATGTTCGTTTGAAGGCGCAGGAGGTTGCTGGTGCTGCACAGGAGCTTTCTGCAGCGGGGCAATCCTTCCCTTTATTGAAACTATAGGGAACATGACCAATCCAAAATGATACACATGCTAGCAAAACAACGCATGTAATGCAAAACGAGCTTGGGAGCCTTGAAAAACACACAGCGGCAGCCACTGCTGCCGCTGCCCAGCAGTGGCTGCCGCTGTCACTGCTGCCGCTGCCAGGGGAGGAACCAACTTCCAAGCGAGGAATTGTCCTTCATGTCAGCTGCGTCGCGTTCATACGAAAGGAATCTACAAACTACAAAACCAAGCTTCATCTTGTGATTCTCGAACTCCCAAGACTCAATGTCCGAAATATCTTCAAAGACTTGTGTGATGCAAACGCCACAGCACTTGTTTGAACATCTTTGCACAGAAAATATCAGAAACCTATCTGGAGCGCTGTATGATTGCATGGTTGTATGATTTTTCTTGATATTGACGCATTGCTTTGCAGAGGCCGTGACTAAAATGACACAAGCGCAGTAGAACATGGCCGCGTTGCCATCCAAACGCACCTGGCTCCAATGCAACTTCCAGCTCCAACAGCATATACACCTACAGTACGGAGGTTCTGGCATTTTCGTCGTCGCGCCAGGATCCGTAGGAGCCTCATCACCACCAACCAGCATGGAATCCGGCACGCGTGATGAACTCACAATCCATCCTCAAGTGCGCGGTGATTGAAATTCTGACAAATCTGAAGGATCCGGCATCGCGAGGATGTTTCTTTCTTTGCGGATTTGTCTCGCGCTCTGGGCCTCAAAATTCGACTCCATCAGGGTGGCTTCGGGTTGGACAATTGCTGTTTTCACTGCTAAGCATCGCGCATTCACAACGGCCAAGCATTTTAATGCATAGTAGATGCCTCTTGTGTGTGACTGTGATTGAAGGGGTGCTTGACTTGTGCTTGAGTTTGAGGAGCAAACAACTTCATCACGCTTCCGATGTTCATTGCTAATTTGACCATTCACATGTGCACCTCACTTGTGCGTTTGAAACGGTCACACATCTCGTACCACGGTTTCCTTCCTGCCTGTCTTGCGGGTCAATAATGCAACACCACTAATCCTCGCAAAACTAGGATTGCTATGTTGTGATGTGGTGGTGTGGTGATGTGGTGATGTTGTGATGCGATGTGGTGAGATGTGCTGAGATGTGGTGGAATGTGGTGCGGTGATGTTGTGATGTTGTAATGTTGTGATGCGATGTGAGATGTGGTGAGATGGGTGGTGTGATGTGGTGAGATGTGGCGACGGCGGTTGTGGTGGTGAAACTCCTTAACTCGGAAGTTTCTCAACGAAACTTCCTTTGATAATATCAAAGTATATCAACGTTCACCTTGTTCAAACATGACCTCACCCCAAAAAAAGTGTCAAAAAATTAATGTCCCTAAGCTCTTCCTTTTTCACTTCATCATCTTTCAACGTCCGAACATCCGTTTCTTTTTCATCCCGACGGGTCTCAGCCTCGCTTCTATCAAGGGCATGTGGCGGAAGCGAATTTCCGCGAAGGCCCAGGAAGTGTTGGTCAGCTCCTGTTGATCGAACTCCCTCAAGGTTTCCAACGAGAGCCTGGGAAATGCTCCAGGAGCTTAACTGGAAAAAAACACAAACAAAGTTGATCAGCCCAAAAACATTTCAAAAGATACCAATAAAAGACGTTATCATAATACACCCCAGAAATCTAACATGCATACTAAGGCTCATCTGATGTTTGGCTAACATGGGCTGGTTGTTACGAATTCGAGTGCTTCCCATTCCCCAATACATAGCTCAACCAGGAGGGTTGAGAAACAAGGGCCCCAAAGGTGTTAACATGGCTGGTGTTTTTCCTTGCACCACATGGACCAGCATCCATGTAAGAGTTGTTATGCATCCAAAACCAGCTTACTTAGATACTGATCAACTTTGTAACACATATTTCCGTAATATCTATGTAAGCTAAGGATGTCGGAATACTTCTTAAGATAATCCCAAAAGGCATCATTTGAAAGCAAACCTTCCAGTGTGGTTGGCATCCAGGTTAGGGAACCCTTGAAAGAGGGACCTTCCACTCTGGAATTCTAACATACCTATAACTTATAACTCCTATTCTGTTGTTCCACTAACCTATGTCGTATAGCTTTGGAAATTTGGAGCTGTTCTTATTGCAGGGTCTGATACTGGAACGATGCTTGAAAAGTACACAAGCACCCAAGGACCCAAAAAAGCAGAAAATTCACGGATAGCGATAGATCTTGTGGGGGGGGACCCTTCTGCAGCTCAAAAAAAATTGGATTTTGCGAACTTTTGCATGAAAAAAGTCTTGCTGCAAATTCATCTGGAATTTGGAGATGTCAAAGCCTAACATGGATACTGGGACGATGCTGCAAAAGTACGAACGCATTCGAGGGCCCAAAAAGTCGAAAAATTGCGGATAGCGATAAGTCTTGTGGGGGGGACCCCTTCTGCAGCTCAAAAAGTTTTGATTTTGAAAGCTTTTAAAAATTTTAAGGTTGAATTTCGGGCGAGAATTATCAATGCCCCTGAGAATGCCTAACGTAGATACCCTTGCTTATGAACCAAATGGCCACTCACAGCATCCGTGTTAATAAGTTCACGCCATATTTTTCATGAGATATCAAACAGTATCTATGTTACGATGTACCGATACCCGATTCCACCTGTAGCTTACATGGCTACCCATTTGTTTATTTTTTTCAAAATGTTAGATTTCACGGCAGTATGTCAAAAGGATTCCCATGTCCTAAGCCATCACAGGGTGCTATTTTATATATTTTATCACATAATTCCTTGTGTTTGATTGGTTGGTTGGTCAGCAGCGTTTGCCCCCTTAAGGCCCGTTGATGCCTTGCGATCGCCTCGAGCAAAGGCCTGCAGGGAAGGAGAGGAAAAAAAACGTCATTTATAGATGTTCAAATTAAAATGTAAATACTGACTAACAACGATGTTTTCGTGTCATATATCATTTTATAGAACATTCCAGGCAAAGAAATCCTGTTATCTTATCATCAGGCTTTAGAATCTAACGGAATCATAGAATCAACATTTGAAGACTGCTTCTTGAAGAAGCCGTGCTTTACTGCATAGATCCTGCCATGGCGCTCGTTTCGAATGGAGCTGGTCGCAAAAGCCCAAGCACTGTTCGCAAGCGCCTGGCTTTAACCGATTGCCGTGGCAGCCATGAGATCATGAGATTGAAGTTTTCTAGCCCCATGGATCACCAAAAAGATGCCATGCATGTACCGTAGCTTGTGCGACTCTGCCCAGACCACACACCCCGCCTGCGGTCCACTGCTCTTCGCTTCAATCTGCTTCAGGATGAGCTCTGCTATTGAATTCATCAACGGGACTGTTGCTAAACTCAACCTAAAGCAGGTGAGAATCAAAACATTCCTCAAAACATTCTCAAGTCATAGAATGAGATGTTCATGACATTTGACATTTGCATTGCCATGGATTGAAGCAAAGTTGTCAGGTATTGTTTGCATTGATTGAATTTGTAAGATGTCATTTATCGTCATGGGTTCAATCATCACCAATCATTTTGAGTTTTGACATTCATCAATACATCCCCTATCATCCCCTCATAACCTTCTAAGCACAGTGCTTGGTCAACGACCAGGCCAAGAGAGCGAGGTCACGAGCGACCTCAACATGACCCCACAGGTCCCAGCATCGATGGTTTTGAAGTTTGGCATTGCCCCTGAAAAGTAGAAAAGTAAACTTCCCAAAAGGAAAGTGGTCTTCCAAGAATCACTTTTTCAACTTCGGGAGCGTAATGAAAATGACTCACAAATCAACCAAAAATTGTGACATGAATCATCCATCAAATCTGCCTGGGCCTAGGCCATTGCTTGGGTTAGTAAAATGGTTGAACTCCACAGAGTTCTTGGAAATACCTTGATCCCACCCCTTGGGGAACCTCCATCTTGGTCTCGGCGGAATACACCGTCAATGCCCGGTAGGCAATGGCGTAGATCAAGGGAGCATCTTGGATCTCCAGTGCTGCATAGCACCAAGCTGTGTTGGCCAAATCCTCTCAAGCTCACATATTTTCAAAGACACAAGACTGATGATACTTGCCACTGGCCACCATTCTCAGTAAAAGAATGGTATACCTAAATAGTGGTAAACTGATAGAATTTCAACATATGATCCAAATTTCCTTAAAAAAAACAATGCTGCGATGATTGATGCACTCAAATCAGCAGCATGTCCTGCTGATTCATGCGCTCAACCTTTGCCAAAGATGCTTTGCCAATAGCATCGATCAATTCATCATTCACCAGCACTAAACGCGCCCAAGCCTCAACCGCACAATGGGGGGCAACGGCAGCACAACGGAAAGACACCCTTTTTCCAGGCCTATATGGTATTGGCTAAATCTCGTGGATGCCATTCACCTCACAAAGCAGCTGCAAAACAATCCAATTTGTGCAGGCTTGCAGTTTTGAATCCATGTTCCAATTTCAATGCATTACACATATTACATCATGCAATTACCATTGTTGGTGGGTAATCGCCACACAAGTTGACAAATCTGCTGCTTGTCAATTTCTGCAATGCTTTCGCGAAAAAAAATCTTTGCAACGACCCTGCCTATCATTAAACATCGGAGTCTGGACACATCATGTTCAATGATTGAATCTGTTCAGGGTTTTCACTTGTGAAGGTGAAGCTTCCTGAGAGGCCGCACTGCTGTGTTGGATGGCCGTTTCAGCTATCGACTCCAATAACTTCTCGTGACAAAACATCACCTGCAACGAGGCTAAAAGTTGGTATCCTGAAACTGCCGACAGAAGCTAACCAGCCGGAAGTTTCAAAGAATGGATCCTAATCATACCCCATAAAAACATGAAATCTGGCATGATTTGATGTAAGGGAGTTTTTGTTGCAGTAGTTGCTTTTAATGAAATTCCTAGCAGGTCTTGAGTTTCAATTATGGGAGAAGGACAGCTGTCATTGTCAGATAATTCCATGTGATTCCATATTATTTGCCAAACAAATTCAGGGCTTTTGGGTAGTTTTTGGTGCATTTGTAATGCTATACTGCCGTTCTACACAAGAGGCGCAGCCTGCGCATAGGCCCAGACAGTGTTGACCATCTCCTGAACTGTGAAGCTGCCCACGTCGGCACTGGACCTCTCCAAGAATACTGGAAAGAATGAATTAAAGAAAAAATGTACTTCAAAACAAGCTTTCCAAAAAGTTAACTGACCAAAAATGTCTGTTTCTGTTTTTGAAGCTGTCTTGGATCTTCGTGGCACCTGAGCACCAGCAAGCGGTCTGCAATTCCAGTCATCAACTCCTCATTGAGGAAGCATAATCTCGCGAAGGCCCACACGCTATTGGCTAACTCCTGATCATCATGAAGTTTGATCACCGTTGATCAATTTTTGGGCACGAAGAATGCGATTTTTGCAATGGGTTTTTCGTTGTTTCGTGTGTCTAGGTATCCTGTTGCCGCCAAGTACAAAGCTTTGGTAAGACAGCCTGAGTCAAGAAGTGGCATTTTCCAAGTCAATGTGTCTTCCCACAATTGAACCACACAAAAAGTAGGATGTACCTGTCAACCTCTACAGCTGGTGTAAGGCCCGGACAATCTCAAACATACAATGCCAAAGCTGTACAGTACTCAGTACTTATTGTTTGATCATCCCAGTTTGAAGAAACAATCCCATCAAACTCCCTTCCAACAAAAATACTGTGAAACATGATCTCCTATCCCTTACCCATCCCCACCTCAGCCACCACGGCCAACATGGGCTCAGCAGACAAAACCAGGGTGGCGAAGGCCCAAACCGTGTTAGAGATCTCCTAACGCTGCGTGACCGGTCAAACCTCGATGGGGGCCACCGTGATCCACCGAGATCCCTGTCGCGCCTGGGCTCCAAATTGAAAAATGCGCGAGGGCAAATGAAGCGCCAGTGCCTCAAAGAAGGATGTACCTCAAAGTGATTGCTGAAAGCTTACCCTTTTATCTTTGCCAGGGCATCCAGAGGGTTTGCCCACAAAGAGACGCAGTGGCCAAGACACGATACATTCTTACGGTAAATGCATGCAAATGCTGCTATCACATGTCTTCCAGCAAAGTGTTGGGAGTTTTTGAGGATACATTTCTTCAAACTATTTGAAATGATACTAGCATCTTCCAGGCTTGCCTGCGTAACCTTGTTTGGCAAAAGACCAGGCTGTACTTGAAATGTCCTGACGAGGTCCAATCTGCAAATGCCAAAAGTTTGTACAAAATCCTGAAACGCGGTTGGCATGATTGGATCATCCCATTCCCTGGCAACCAGGCCTGTGTTGATGCCCCTGCCAGTCCTACAGAGGCAGAGGGATTGTCAATTGTCAACACACCCTTTTGGCAATGGAAGAAAAGGTCCTGCAGCTGAAGTTGCAGCGAAAGCCGCCAACAAAGGATCATAGCGCACGTTCAACCTGTCAAATGCTTCGACCAGGGAAGTTTAGGAGTATTTTCTTCAAGACTTGCCCCGTAAGAATCCATTTGCACTACCAAGTTGATCCACTTTCCACCGTTTTTTCCAGGAAAAATGAAAAGGCACCAATGACTTGCCTGGCAAAACCCCATGCTGTATTTGCCTGCACCAAAACGGTTCAGCTCCGGTGGTGGCTATATGTCATGGAGAATACATCAGTGCCTGTTCTTGTGATTTGAAGGTATTCCAGGTTGTAGCACCAGGGGCATCAAACCGGAGACACGTTTCCAAACCTTGGATCTTGGATGAGTTTTTCCCCAGCTGACATGGCTATATCAATTCACACCTGACCTAAGACTGGGACACTCGTGTGCGATGGCATCAATCAAAGGCATGTTCACGTACAACCTCAAGAGAAGCTGATGTGAAGAGAATTAGTCCAACCTGGGGGTCAACAGCTAGGGAGCCCTACACAGTGGCACAAGACCAAACAAGGTTTGCGACCCCCTGCGCACCACATGCCTCAAGACTCCGCCCAATGCTGAAACCACCCAGGAAAATCCATGGATGATGGATGGGTGCCAGTGCAGACCTTGAGTTTTGGAAGTGCTGCACCGCAAATGGCTTCCAGCAACCTCGACAAGTGATACTAAAAGCCCACGAAACCAATCGTCTCAAGCCGAAATGCAACTCTCCTACTGGGTCATGGGCGTCCAGTCTTGTAGTTCAAGAATGGCCAAACACCAAGCCGTGCTGCAAAGGTCCTACCGAAACAACAGCAGTCAACTATCCCCAACTCCCGTCCAAATGCCATCCGCATCACCAAAACTGCATGGCCTGCGGCGTCAAGATGGGCAACTTCCGCATCGCCTGCTGCGAAATGGCCGCCACCTGTCGAGGTGAGTGCCTTCCGGCTGGATCCCCGAAGGCGTTTCCAAGGCTCCGGCCAAGGGAAGATGTGAACATTGAAGCCGTGCAAAGCACCACAAGGTATTCGACAGGTGCTGACCTCACAAGGTCAACTTCTGTTGTCAACTACTGGAAATCTTGGTGAGAATCGGTCATAGAAATTAGGCTATTAAATTTACATAAATGTGCCAGCATGTGTGCGTGTGTGTTACAATCATGGCTCAAAGAGGAATTTCCAATCAAGCATCTCCGCTTCTGAGGCAATTATTTCAAAGTGGGTCACAGGGTGGCCTCTATGAAATGTATAATAAATCCAATGTCTGCACCACGAAGAGCAAATCACACAAACTTGGAATGCATGCTTCATGTGCATCGCTTGATCCTTTGATACATGTACTTTCATCAAGCTTACTAAGGCGTCCACTGATGAATTCGTCCAGAATCTCGATCCCTTTGGCCGAGAGCACATCGAGCAAAGGCAGATGCTGGTATCGTAGCTTGCCACACGCCCACGCGATGTTGGAAATCTCCTGGGCTCCTGGATGTTGCTTCATCATGCCAAATCACACAAGAACAAAACACTTTGCAAATGGTCAAGGCATCTCATCCAAATGACCTACCTACAGTAGATGCGTTCTATTCTCCAAACTGTCTTTCCATAAGCTATGTAGCCTAGCTACCTACCAAGGAATCCACCCTCATCAAGCTGCCTAGCACACCAAAACTGACCATTTTTCTGCCCACAGTTTTGCTGCTCCTAATTCAGCCGCTCGCTTTGGAACGACCTCCGCCATGGCACCGAAGAAGGCCTGCTCCGACAAGGCCAGCTGTGCCAAGGCCCAAGCTGTGCCCGAGAGACCCTGAGGATCAAAGCCTGGTCAAATTGATGGAACACCCAAAAAGACAGCGTGTAAGACCGGTAATCCATGGGAATCCACTACACAGGACATCGAATTCTGCTGACATTTATACAATCCTTTTGGGGGATCCTGATTCTTTTTTTCAGAACTGCAGCTTCAACACACAGCCCGCTGCTTGCACCTTCAATTCTGCATGCAGCTTCAGCTGCTATTGCTGAGCTAAAAGGCACATCATGAAAGCGCAATGCTGCCTGGTGCCACGAATCGGAAGGGTGCCACTCGAGGCATGTCTGGGTGATGCGGGAAGTTGCAGTCACTGTAGTAGGCGAAGTGTTTGGCTTAGTTTTCGAGATGTGTCAAACGTATTCCAGCTATTTCCAGCTGGGTTTTTCAGGATTTTTGGATGTACGACTTGAAGATTCAATGATATTTGTGCTAAAGAGTAGATAAAGAACTTGGGAGATTGGGATCATGTTTCTGAAGAGTTGCTACCAAAACCCCTGAAAATAAGAACATGAGATGCTCATAGATGTGCAATGTTCCCCGCCTGCCCTCATATCGTGCTAGCAAGCTCCTGTGGTTTAAACTCTGGCAGTTGCATCAAAGCTGCAGAGCTGATATCCTGCAGCCAAATCCATGGTAAGCCTACCTTTCGGATTGAAGATTCCTAGCATAGGCTAGACATGGCTGAACCATGAACCTTCATCATCAACTATCTCGTAACAATATAATCATACTGTTGATGGAAGAAACTCTGCACCGGTTGGGAGAATCTTCCACTTAGTGCTACTAGCAGGGTTCATACATCTCAACGGATATGGGATTTCTTCCATCAACTATAAACGTTCGATGTCCCTTTCGATGGATACATATACCTCATTCATCCTCAGTCTACACTTTGGCCATCCAGCGGTAAACATCACAAATTCAAAACATGAGGAACGGAAGTGCCTGACCATGACCCTGAAAGACTCCAACATTGATTCCATGTCTGCAAAACGATGTCCGTCGTTCCATGCCGGCGGTCCTGAATCAAGCGCACCTCACTAGCTGACAAGCGAGCCAGAGCCCAAACGGTGTTGGCAAGATGTCGTGGGGTCACCACTTGCGATGAAGCATTCGAACACGAAGCAGAAATACGAACATGAAGAGAACGAATCAAGTCTCTCAACACAGCATTACCCAGTAGGCTATGACCATCCCGACTCTTAGCCAAGCGATGTAACGCAGTCACCAAATGTGCTTCCTCAAACTCTGCACGTCGTGCTTCGACAAAATTCAGGATGGCACTTCCACTCTCCAAAGCCACGATTTCTCGGTTGAGTTTAACATCAAAGGCTGGGGGCCCTCTGGATGGAGTGGAAGCCCGTTGCTACCGTCGCGGCCTGGTGTCCTGACTTCCAGAATAGAAGGATGCCATGGCATATGGACACCCAGAAAGGTAAGCTAAGCAGTTTTGGAAAGAAAGAAGTGTGTATTGGGGATTGTTAGACCCATCTTCGACTGCACAAAATTTTGC
Source organism: Breviolum minutum Mf 1.05b.01 (assembly GCA_000507305.1). Lineage (NCBI taxonomy): Eukaryota > Dinophyceae > Suessiales > Symbiodiniaceae > Breviolum > Breviolum minutum. Next base: position 51,199 of record DF241693.1, read on the forward strand.
AGACTTTCTACCTGCTAAACTAGGTGTCTTGTACCATTAACCAAACCAAAAAAAAATGTTTTGGTGAGCCTGATTCGGCTTGAGTGCCGAGTTCAGCAGCAAGTGCAACGACCTACATTCAACACGATACATCCAACCTCTATCCTTGAATGTTCCATGTCCCGAGTCCACCAAACTTGTACAAAGTACTGTAGGCATCATTTTACAAGGCCTTCGCTACGTGCTTCTAGGTCTCAGCTGCATCTCTATCATCACTTCATCTCTCAGACTCTTTCAGTGCCCCTGCTTTCGCCATTTTCCCCCTATTTTCTTCTTGTTATCTCATTTCTCCAAACGCTTTCTGCGCCGCCATGCCCTGGCACAACTATCAAACAAACCATCTCGCAGGGTCTCCCGTGCCGACGCTGAAAATAGTGGCTCCAGATTGCCGTCTCTGCACCTTCCACTTGCACAGCATCAGCGTCCTTCTCAGTTCCAGGGCATGTCGTCACGCACTGCAGGTCTGTTGAAAAGCAGGGTTGCGTCGTCCATGCTGGAGACTGTGCAAGTGCCAAAGGCTGCAAATGGGGCCGCAAACAGGTCATAGCCTATAGATCATGTTCCCCATGCCTGTCTCTTGCCCTTTGCGCAACTTCGAGGAGACCCCTCAATACGACCATCACCACGCCAGTCCCTCAATGTGTTGGCAACGTTCACCTCCCGCAACTGGCACAAACCTCAGCACCGACCACCGGTTCCAATGCGTCACAATCGATCACCGGCGGTCACGACAGGTGGAAAAACGGATCCTCATCCAAGACACTTCTCCCTTTGTGGTCCAAGAGCCTCACCACGACAATTCACAAAAAATGATACAACACGATACAACTATCTACAAGCAACGTTTTGTTCCATTCTGTCATCAAAATAGCTAACCGTTTCTCCAACCCAAATCCACCTTAGCAACATCTAAACATCGCTCGCACCACTTGGCATAATCGTTCGGTGCACCACCTGAGCTAACGCACCAAAACACGGAAGAGTTGTTTCAACCCCTGCGGTGATGACAGCTTCAGCATCTTCAGGTCCAAACGTTGGAGACCTTCCTGGTGTAAGCGCCAGAAGATGGTGTACCTGTCGAAAGTTCCATTCAATATCCAAGAGTCAAGGTGAAGGGAGCTGAAAACTATTTCCAAAAAAGAGACACTATGAGAACAACTACGACAACAACAACATAAGGTGTTTGAACATTTTTTCAGCTTCATGTGTTTTTTTTCAACGGCGGGCACCATCTCCACATCTGCTTATGCACACGCTTGGCATTCACTTGCAAGGAGTGTGCACCCTGGTGTTTGATGATCTGGAAGGGATTAAAAAGGTGCCAAAGATGGACAACCTTGATACCATTGTCCAACGGCAATGCCAAAGTAGGCCACATGCTGGAATTCACGCCCTCATCTTGGGTGTTGTGGAGAAACGGCATGAAATCCAAAAGTTCAGGATACAAATTGTAGGTCAATGGCAAAATATTGTACGTCTGGTGGAAGAAGGCATTTAGGACATCCTGTTCCAAGAAAAACGCCTCCTTTTGCGCTTGCAAAATCTCGCCACTGCGTTCCATGATCTTGTCAAACCTTAGGCATCCAAAAGGCACATGCTTTGAAGCTGTCAAAAACGGAAGGGTCAGACATGTCCATCTCAGTCACAAACGTATAGAACAATACCTTAATACTTTTGTGCATTTTGAACATAGAAGAAAGGTGCAGACCGATAAATTAATATGTCTTTTAATGTTCAACAATCTCTGTCCATGATTCCTCAACTGTTCGTAAAACATGATTCTATCGTTTATCAACTTCTCAAGGCACTTCTGGCTGTCCGGCTCCAGCACCATGATGCCAGCACTCATCTTCGGTTTGGAGGACCGTCCCATGAGGGTGTCCTCCCCGGCATCGTTGGAGAGCAGTTCATACATCTTGAGAAACATCTTAATCATCCCTCATAGTAGTCCGGCGAAGTCACGGATGCAAAAAGGTGTCAAACCAAAAGTTTCAAAAGCTTCCCACCGCTTTCAATTCAAGAAAAGGGAGTTATCATCATCTAAAGATAGTAAGTACACAAAGCTATATATCTCACTAGAAGGGTAAATGTCCATCGAGCCATTCAAACTTTTTCAAAGATAATTTCAACAAAATGCGTATCTAGTCTATTTTTGTTTCTCTTTCATTCAAATGCGGGAACCATTTCTGCATCCTTTTTTCACCCCTTGTCCTTATCGACAGTGACCGAAGGAGACGGCAGCCAAAACAATTCATCGATGTTTTGAAGAACCAAGGTATCTGCATCCTTTCAATTCTCCATCGCGGAAAAAGTTAAGATATGTCTATGTCTATGTGCAAGGTGGTGAAGTGATTTCGCTAATCGATGTTTCGAGGAATTTTTGATTCAAAAAAACACGTACTGCAAATGATTCAAAATCAGAGTTCTTCAAGACTGGAGTGTTGAACTTGTCGATCTGAGCTTCAAGTCAAGCATCCATCACAACGACTTTTCGCAAGCCTTTCCGGTCCAATTGAAAGATTCGGAACTTGGTCAACACCAGGGCATATTGATTCAAGGCAGCCGGTGATGAAACCTCGGAGGGTGAATCAGTGCATCATCCAACCACCACACATCATCAGTGAGTCCATAGCCCTTGTGAATGGAACAAAACCACAACATTTTGTGCAACAAAACATGGAATGGCATGGAATGTTTCTCAAGCCCCGGGACTGGTGCATGAATCGGATCGGTGATAAAGACTTCACAGCAGCACCTGCACATCAGCACCATATTTATCGAATCTACTGTCAACATCCAAATTGAAGCGCATCTTACCAATGAAAACGAACACAGAAAAAATAGATATAAAAAACATGTCAACCATGTCACCTCAGACTCACAAATGCTTCTAACTCTTTAGATTAACAACATCCCATCTGAAAACCCATCTCTGCCTAGCCAAAAGATTGACCTTGCTCATCAAAACACGGCCCCGAGCAATCATACAAATTCGTCGGAAGGTGGATCCTGTCGCCATCAAACTGTTGGCCCAAACGACGGTGTTGTCCACAAAGTCATCGCTCCATAGAAGTGTCACATAGGCAAAGTCATTGATGGATGTAGGTTGGATCAAAAACTTCTCCTGGATGAAAACTGTCAAACACACCAACAAAAATCGAACACCTTGTAACTGAAGTTAGATGAACTTAGAAATATAGAAACGATGTAAATGTTTACAGTCGCAATGGGTGAATCAAGAATTGACAAAGTAGACAGGCATTGCACAGCAACCATGGCAGTTTTTCGTAAAAACTGAGAAGGAAACCCAGCCGTAGCCACACAAAGCCTTTGCCGCTCCTCTATCTCCCGATTGTACGCTTCTTGTTGATACCGCCGCAAGTTCCTACAGTACCACACTTCACAAATACTATAGTGCTTTGTTTTGGAATGGCATGCAGGAATGAATCCTCCAAATCGCATTTCTCTTTCATTTTTCATGTAAAATCACAACGCCTCAAGCGGTGCTTACCACTTCCACAATTTCCTCGTTCCAGTCCTTTGTAATGCTGCGCTACGATTGCTGCCATCACGTCGAGGTTCGATGCTGAAGGACACATCATTCCTTTTCCAACAGCTCCTGCAGCATTTGGCGCACCCGTTGAGATGAAACAGCTGTGAAGTGAGGGCATCTTTATTTTGGCAACAGAATGTCTGATGCTTTTGTGTAATTTTGAAACCTCTCCCTTCCTGTCCTGCTTCTGCGTTCATGGTCAACCAGTACCACCTGAACATGTCAAAATCGTGAGATGAGTGGTTTTTGACCACTGTTTCTGCTCCAGAACAGTTCTTGAAAACATGAACCGCCTCTCATGTTTTGTATTCGTTTTTTTCTGTATGAAATTTTTGACGAAGAGGTACTTCTTAAGTTAGACACGTTTTGTTCATTGCAGCACCCGATGATTTTTTTTGGCGTTTCACCCTTCTGCCGGCCTGGGCTAAGTAGTGGCCATCTTCGATGCCAAAGACTTCGATGTTCATACTGCGTGACATCAACATGTCCGCCCGAGTCACCAACCTCCGACTCCGATTCTCACCACGATCCAACGTCATCACCAAAGCTGTTATGAAGCCGTCCTTGAAAGAAAAATTGCCCCAGATCCTTGTTCGCAATTTGGCCGGGGTAATTCCCGGTGATAATATATCACCATTCCTGAACAACAAACATGCCGATGCCACACTGATTTCAGGCAACTCGGAGTCTTGGCTCCCATATGAAAAGAAACGTCATTCCCAACACGATGAGAAGTCACAAATAATTCATCAACATGTGTCATCTCAACGCGCCTTGGCCACAAAATGTGAATACCAGCCTCAGCCTCATCTTCTTCACAAGGGAGGACGGAAATGTTGAAGTCCTTGGTTTGATGCGTTTGGTGCCAACCCCAACTTCATCAGCATGCCTTCCAGCTTCACGCAACTGAGCCACACACGTATGCACTGCAAAATCCTAGTGTACAACAGCACATATGTCCAACGTAAGAGAACCACACAAACGATGATAGATACGGGGATATGCATGGTCTGGGTGCAGGCTGGTTTGCAAGGCAATAGAAGATCCTTCTCAACAACCACATTGCAAACCCATCTCCATCTGCATGTTTGACACACTCCCTGGAACAAGATTTCTTGGCACTTCAGTGAAGCACGTATACGATCCCGGCAATGTTAAGACAGTTACAATAGCACACGTCACACGTGGTAACCTTCCCACCCATGAAGTCCTTGGATTTGAAACCAGAGAAAATTCAGCACCAAGATGTGGATCATGCCCAAGCAACGCAAGCATTGCCAGCATCCCTGGAACTTTCCTTCGCTTCCGAAGGGAAACTTTGGCTATCACGGCTCGAAATAAGATTGGGCCGAAAATGTTTCTTCGATCGCATATGGTTCCAAGATTTTCGTACATTGCAAGGCCATTGCGCTGTGTTTTGTTACTGTTAGGCAGGTCTGATGGAAACAAATTTAACTAGCACTTAGCATGACCTCACATCACGACAAAGACCTCGTGTTGGGATGTTGACATGTTTACCAAGTTCTACTGCGATCGTCGCAGGTGAGGGGGCCGACTTTTTTTGACTAAGGGTTGGCCGAATGTGTTGGATGATTAATCCATATTTTCATATGTCCACATTGTTTTATTGAATTTTAAATTTTACGTTGCTTGTCCGAAGCAATGATTAAGGGGGGGCCGCACGAACATGTAATCCGGAAGGTAGCATCAATCAAGTACTGAATTTTTTAACTATCAGAAGAAGTTTGGTTGAGAAACTTCCGAATGACGGAACTTCAACACCACCACATCACTAACATCTCATATCACTCACACTTCACATCCTTTCCCACTCATCTCACACCACACCTCACTCACATCTCACATCACTCACTCACATGACTCAACTAAATCTAACTTGAACATAAAAAACTCCAATGCACTGACCCAACATAAATGTGATCCAACATATATCGCGGAAAACAACTTAACCTCCCCTTCACCATGGTAAGGCAGATCAAAAGGTACAAGGTTTGCAAAGGTATGTGGGAGCCGTGCCAGCCATGCTTCAAGCGTGAGGGTGCAAGGCTGATTGAACCAAGTGACATGTGGGCGTAAAATCTGGACTGTGATGACAACGTGTTTTTTTGCGGCGACACTAGTTGTGGGGTAATACATGGTAATACTTCCTTTGGGTTGGGGGGAGTTTTGGGGTTCCCATCAAATTTGTAGATCACACCATCAAATAACCAGGAAAATTGTCTGGAAGACTATGACCTGCCTATGAACTGGTTTCTGACCAATGACCAAACAACCAGGATGCTTTCTTCCCTTCGCTTTCTTCTCGGTCCTGATCAATGAGTTGAAGCTTGCCTAGCCATTCATAGGTCGTCGCATTCTGATGACACACGTCTTGGATTGGACATGCAACTTCAGGTGTTGCACCCACAGTATAGAAGCAGTGGTGGGAAGCAAACAAATAGAAAGTCTGGCCAAAATCATGCCCAAATGACTAATGCTTCAAGAGCCTTTGTGGACGTCTCACTCGGTTTGAAGGTGGAAGCAAGAACTTATGCTAATGCACAATGCTTTGTTGGCAACAGGATCTAGAAACCATGCAAACCATTCAAGCTTCAGTCGTTAATTTTGATATCAATGGCGGTTAGTCTCCGGGTCGTGTGGGCCAACGGTCAGACCCCTCACACTTGCGTATCTTTCATGTAGTGACTGAGAGGCTGTCGAAGACCCAATTCCTGCTCAAAATGATAATTTTAAAGTAGGGTTTCTGATAATAAACTTTGGGGTCCATGGAATTGCCGAAGCATCCTTGGAATTCAAAGATGCTGTTTGTTTTGTTCATCTTTGTGGCGGTCAAATCGGTCACCCTCACAGGCGGGTTTTTCGGTGTACATTCACGGTGTGAGACTGCTGTTTCGGTGGTTTTTTTTGGGTTCCAAGCGCAACTGGGAGCAGTGATAGGCAACCATACTTAGACCATTGGGCCCACGTAGAAAGCGCTGAGTGTAAGTGGTGATGTTTGATGTTTATAAGCTGAAGTTGCTTCGCATGGTGATTAATTACTTACTATACACAAGTTGGGCCGGATCATCCAAGGAGGAAACTCTTTGGAGTTGTTGGATCCCTTCCAGTTGCAGGACCAGTCCTTGGAGCTGGCCTGGCGTCATGCAACCAAATTTTCCTACATCGCAAGCCAAGCCGGAAACTTGCCGCTTCCGCCCGTCCACCTTCCGCACTGGGCGCCTCAGCGGCCACCAGGCCGCCTCGAAATCCTGTGTACAGGCAGGATTCGAAGCCGATCCTTCCCGTTCCCAATAGCTAGCCAAATTCGCTCAGAAAAATGATGCAGAATTTAGACGCAACTTGGTTGTCGACGCATGTCCAGATCATGTCCGTACCGGCTATAAAAATTTCCTGAGCTGTGAAATCCGTGGGAAGATCTCTGGGCCGAATTTGAACTTAGGAGTGGCCACGTGCAAGACGACGGCCGGAGACTTACCGCCTCCACCCTTCCACACCTTCAAGGCTGCAGCTTTCTCGCGGTGAGATCGGATCCGCGCCAGTCGACCCTCGATCTCCTTCTGTTTCGATGCAACCTGCGGAGCAAATGCCCGGTTCAGGTGTGGAGCAAAGTCGCACTGGGCGCCTCAGCGGCCACCAGGCCCCCAGGCTTCGAAATCCTGTGTACAGGCAGGATTCGAAGCCGATCCTTCCCGTTCCCAATAGCTAGCCAAATTCGCTCAGAAAAATGATGCAGAATTTAGACGCAACTTGGTTGTCGACGCATGTCCAGATCATGTCCGTACCGGCTATAAAAATTTCCTGAGCTGTGAAATCCGTGGGAAGATCTCTGGGCCGAATTTGAACTTAGGAGTGGCCACGTGCAAGACGACGGCCGGAGACTTACCGCCTCCACCCTTCCACACCTTCAAGGCTGCAGCTTTCTCGCGGTGAGATCGGATCCGCGCCAGTCGACCCTCGATCTCCTTCTGTTTCGATGCAACCTGCGGAGCAAATGCACGGTTGGACTGGGCGCCTCAGCGTCCAACCAGGCTTCGAAATCATGTGTACAGGATCCTTCCCATTCCCAATTGCAGAATTTAGACGCATCTTGGTTGTCGACACATGTCCAGATCATGTCCGTACCGGCTAAAAATTTCCTGAGCTGTGAAATCCGTGGGAAGATCTCTGGGCCGAATTTGAACTTAGGAGTGGCCACGTGCAAGAGCTGGCATCGCATCTAGACCTAGGGCCCAGATGAATGCGCTTCTCGCCGTTCTCTTGGCGCGACCTTGAACAGCACAAGGTTTGAATGGATTCTGCCATGCACGTGACTGCGGATGCAACTTTGCACATTGAGTTGAATCTCCCCGCTCAAAAATCGCGCGTCAACATCCTGAAAAATTCAAGTTCAAGTTCGGAAAATTTGCCGAAGATTTGCCTAGGAGTTATAGTTAGTTTGTCATAATGTAATATTCATCTATAAATCCATCTTGTCTTGGACACCAACTTTAGAAAATGGCTGGCTGTTTTCACATAAACAACACTTGTGGTGGGAGGTCCTAAAATTACGCGGGAACAAATCCCCAAAAGAAAATATGCGTCAAGCCTCAACTCCCAAGCATCTTTCCATGTTCCGATCAACCAACGTGAGTTTACGACGCACGAAAAACATACACCTGCCCTTCCACGAGCTATAACATACTGTATTTTTCTAGCTACGCTCCACAATTTAAAACGGCTATCTGAAATCAGTCGCATCACTCCCATCACTTATCACTCACATCTTACTTTAGGTGGCAGGTGCACCGTTTTGTGATGTTGCAAATGTCAATCTTCGTAGCAGGCGCCGCATTTGGCGATGTTGCAGTGTCACTTTTCTTGCCACGCACAACATTACAGGATGTTGGAGTGCCACTTTTCGTGGCACGCGCAACATTTGGCACACGCAATATTTGGTGATGTCAGAGTGTCACTTCTCGTGGCATGGAGTGCCATTTTCCGTAACAGGCGCAGCATGTGCGGCTGTTGGGGCAGCATTCGCTGAAATTTACGAGATAGCCTGAACCCGAAATGTTCCAATAGAAAATCGGCCTCGAAAGCGGAAAAATTTAAAAGTTACCTCGGCGAAGATGACAAGTTCGGGTTCGCATCATGTTCGTTTCCAAATTTCATTCATATCTCGGAATGCCATTTTTCGGGGCAAGCGCAATATTTGGCAACGTTTGAGAGTGAGCCCTGTTGCTCTGCACGGTGCAAGTGACGTTTCATATATGTGACGAAATAATGACCGTGATTTTCGTGGCAGTCGTACAGTAACATTTGGCGATGTCGGGGTGCCACTTTGCGTGAGAGGGCCGATATTTGGTGACATCTCATGACATGACGCTACATGACATGACCTGGCATGACATCTCGCGACTAACCACTTTACCCCACCTCACATCACCTGACAACCAACCACAGTACTGCATCTCACCTCGCAGCCAACCACATAACATCACATACCACATCACAGCACATCACATCACCACCACCGACGCACCACGGAAACACAACCAGCCACCACCAAAACGCCACCACCATGAACGGCCGAAGGCTGGCGCACACAAAAACCTCGGTTTGGGCATCGCAGTGGTTGGTCGCGGTGTGCAGATTATATACGTATGTTTTTCTTTGGTCTATTCCTTATTTCCCGTTTGGAAACTTCCGCCCCCGGTTTGCAGGGCTCTACTTGTATACATTCAATCACAATGTCATGATTTGGATCCCTCGACACACGGGAGCTAACATCATGAGTCGTGTTGATATCAAAAAACTGCCATTAATTTCACAAGGCTTTCGCTGATATGAGAAGGTCTTCCGGCATATTACGAGATTGCCGTTGGTGACGCCAATTTGTCAATTCTGAATGATTCATATTGAAAAGAAATGTGATCAACTAAGTGCATGGATAGGGGCCAGGCACGTGGGGGCGTGGTGCTTTGAGCTCCATGACGGGGTCCAAATATGTCACCGTGGCATTGGTTTGACAAGACTTTCGTTTATATCACCGTCGTATAAACCTCACCTCGGATACCGGACACAAAAATCCGCAGGAAAAAACCCTAAGTTCCCATTGCGGCACACGAAGAGAAAAGGAACGTTATAAACACGGACGGGTAAAAAGCAGAAATCCTCCAGTGCCAGCAGATAAGCAGATTGCTCATCACCGCGCTCATTCAGAAGAATCTGCTTATTACCCCTCATTTTTAAAAATCTGCTTATTACCCTCTCTCCTGCCCGAGATTCTCCAATGTCCCCAAAATTGAAATCAGCTTCTTACAGATCCTTTTTTGGGGGCCCATGGTTTTGATAATCCTGATTTGAAAAAATCCTAGGCTTTGGGGGTGTTATGAGCAGATGCACCTTGCCCCAAAACCTCCAAAATTGAAATCTGCTTATTCACGGGTCTTTTTTTTGCGGACCCATGGTTTTGATAATCCTGATTTGAGGAATTTTTTTGGCTTTGGGGTTGTGATCAGCAGATTGCATTTTGCACCAAAACCACCAAAATTGAAATCTGCTTATTACAGGTCCTTTTTTGGGGACTCATGGTTTTGATAGTCCTGATTTGAAAAAATTCCGCGGCTTTGAAATTGGGGGTGTAATAAACAGATTGCTTTTGCCCCACAAAACCCACCAAAATTGAAATCTGCTTATTTACAGGTCGTTTTTCGGGGGGCCCATGGTTTTGATAATCCTGATTTGAAGAAGTTCCTGGGCTTTGGGGGTGTAATAAGCAAAGTGCATATTGCCCGACAAAACCACCAAAATTGAAATCTGCTTATTTACAGGTCGTTTTTTGGGGGCCCATGGTTTTAAAATGGTTTTAATAATCCTGATTTGGAGAAATTCCTAGGTTTTGGGCGTGTAATAAGCAAAGTGCATTTTGCCTCCAAACTCCCAAAATTGAAATCTGTTTTTTGAAGGCCCATGGTTTTGATAATCATGATTTGACGAAATTTGTAGCCTTTGGTGGTGTTAATAAGAAGATTGCATTGCGCCTCAAAACCACCAAAATTGAAATTTGTTTATTACATGTCGCTTTTTGGTGACCCATGGTTTTGACAATCTTTATTTGAGGGATTTCCGGAGGTTTAGGGTGTGTAAGGAGCAGATTGCAGTTTCCCTCACAAAAGCCCATGGTTGTGATCATCCTGATTTGGAGAAATTCCTCGGTTTTACGGTTGTAATAAGTCCGTTTTGCCTCAAAACCACCCAAATTGACATCTGCATATTTAGAGGTCGTTTTTTGGGGACCCATGGTTGTAATCCTGATATGAGGAAATTCTTAGGTTTTGGCGTTGTGATCAGCATATTGCATTTTTGCCCGAAAACCTCCAAAATTGAAATCTGTTTATTACAGATCCTTTTTTTGGTGCCCATAGTTTTAATAATTCTGATTCAAGGAAATTCCACCAAAAACTCCCAAAATTGCAATCTGTTTTTTGAAGACCCATGGTTTTCATAATTCTGATATGAATAAATTCCTAGGCTTTGGGGTTGTTATCAGCAGATTGCACCTTGCCCCAAAACCACCAAAATTGAAATCTGCTTATTCACGGGTCCTTTTTTGGCGACTCATGGTTTTGATAATCCTGATTTGAAGAAGTTCCTGGGCTTTGGGGGTGTAATAAGCAAAGTGCATTTTGCCCCACAAAACCACCAAAATTAAAATCCGCTAATTTACAGGTCGCTTTTTGGGGACCCATGGTTTTGATAATCCTGATTTGAAGAAGTTCCTAGGTTTTGGGTGTGTAATAATAAGCAACCTGCGTTTTGCCTCAAGGCCACCCAAATTGACATCTGCATATTTAGAGGTCGTTTTTTGCGGACCCATAGTTGTAATTCTGATGTGAAGAAATTCTTAGGCTTTCGGGGGTGCAATAAGCAAAAAAAAACATTTTGCCCCTAAACCACCCAAAAAAAAATTGGAGGTGCAATAAACAGATCGCTCATCACCGCGGTCATTCGGAATCTGCTTATTACCCTCTCTCCTGCCTACAGATCCTTTTTTGGGGACCCATGGTTTTGCTAGTCCTGATTTGAAAAAAATTCTCGGCTTTGGGTGCGCAATAAGGAAAGTGCATTTTGCACCAAAACCTCCAAAACTAAAATCTGCTTATTACACCTATGGTTTTGATAACCCTGATTTAATGCTAGGTTGTGGGGGTGTAATAAGCAAAGTGCATTTCGCCCCCAAACTCCCCAAATTGAAATCTAATTTTTGAGGACCCATGGTTTTGATAATCCTGATTTGGGAAAATTTCTCTGTTTTGAGTTGTAATAAGTGCGTTTTGCCCCAAAACCACCCAAATTGACATCTTTTTTTTAGAGGTCGTCTTTTGGGGACCCATCCCTTTGGTAATCGTCATGTGAAGACATTCGCGAGGTTCGGGGGTGTAATAAGCACATTTTTTTGTTTATTGCCCGTCACTAACTATAAAGCAGGGTACACAGCACGTAGCACACTATTATTTTGATTGTGATATGCTTCGTGCTGACGACGCCCGTACGTCTTGTAACGAAGACCTTGGGGCCAGGCAATTGCAGAGTTCTCAATCGCGAAATGGGAGCCAGCAGTGATGGACACGCTGGCGGTGGCTTGTGCAATTCCAGTTCTCGACGTCCAACTTCAGTTTTCCCAACAATTTCTGCGCATGATGCAACATTCCGTAATTGGACTACAACATCCGTGTTTTCGCATTGCACTTTCTTGAACCCGTTCTGTGTTGACCGAGCCACGGGTCCCTCTGAGGAGGCGGGGTTGCAAGGACATTCGGAACGTTCGGGGAGAACATGTTTTGTTGGACGCATTTGGTACGTGTGGGAGGGCAGACTGGAATAAACCTTGGACACATATTGATACATTTGGTTCCAAGACATGGGTTGCGAGGCAAATTTTGACACCATTGTTTTGCACCATTTTCACGGCGCTCCGTCCCAACCACTGCTTTGGATTGCGATCGTATATGCAAATGGGCCATGGGTCACAAATGGTTGGGTTGCATGTTGTGCGCAGCCGGTTTCAAAAATGCAACTCCGGATATTGATTGCCAAACCCAATCTGCAAGTCATTTTTCCCCTCACACATGTACGAAATGAAATGTGTCCATCAGAAACAAGGTAAAATATATTGATGCCATCGTGTACATAATTCCGTGTTTTTTGGATCTCGCCCTAAAAGTGGGTGCCTTTCGGCATGCGAACCTTGGACCCACACTGTTGATACTAACGATTTCGAGCAACGCAAACGGCAATGACGCGCGCACATAATGTATAGTTGTATCCGCGGGCCCTCGCCCACCAGCTGTCTACCAGGCCGCACCCTACGGGTGGTTTTTCTACGTGTGTGACGGTTTGTTTACATTCAAAGAAGCAAAACAAGCAACACTACAACTGCCCCCGTCTTTTTTTCACCGTCGCCCCTTTTAAGTTTGAGCTAAAAATTCGTGAAACACAGTCTCATCAAACAAGTTCCTATGGAAACATGCCACGTCGAAATCTGCACTGTAGGTACTGAGTGCTAAAACCTATCACCATTCAAGCATTGGAAGCGACGCAATTGCAATTACATTTTACCATTGCAAATTGCAAATACGCCCATTTCTTTCCGAAGTTTGGTAAAAACAATTTTTGGTAAAGGTTTGGTGTGCATATCAGCTGTGTTGTCCCCACTGTCAACTCTCTTTGCTTCACCACCATATTTTGAGTGATGCTCGTGCTTGTGTTGAATCGGTGTGGCATGACCAATTGATACCAATTGGATTGGACCAACGTTGTGTGCATTGCGTTCTTCTTTGGGGTGGTGTGAAACCACATATACGGAACAAACGATTGAATTTGAAAAATTGGACGCCCATTCTGGATGTTGATGGAACCGCGAGTTTGTTTCAAAATTGTTTGAGGGAAATGTTGCAAAGAACGTCACATCTTTCTTGCGAAATGCTGGAAAACTGTTTTCTTGAAAGTGGAAAACAAAATGTTATTTCTGGTGTCACCACCCAAAGGGGACTCCCACAATTGTGATGATGCAGTATTTGCTGAGGTCATCCGGGATGATGAATTCATTACCATGCATGCCATTACAAAAAATGTAGAAAACATTCGTGATGATAATCGTTGGTTGGATTTTGTTTTGGAAGTGGAAGGTCAAGTGTTTGACATCCTTTTCTTGACGGAGACTTGGAGGAGTGAAACTGAAGAAGCCTTTATTTCACCACATGGGGACTACTACATTTATTTGAGTGGTGGCTGTAACCACCAAGGCGTTGGATTGTGTGTTGCCAAATCTTTTCATGATCAAGTTACATGTGTTCAATTCCATGCATATTCCGGTCGGGTGTGTGCTCTTCGCTTTGTCTTTCGGAACGTAAAGTTTTGTGCAATTGCTGTGTACATGCCGACGACGTGGCATTCGGATGATGAGGTGGAACAAGTGTATGGATTACTCGACATACTGGTGGACGAGTGTGCCTACAATTCAATTTTGCCGTTGTTGGGTGGAGATTTTAATCCACGTCTAGGCGCGTATGAAAATGGAGATGATTCAGCTGTTTTGGGAACTTGGGGGCTCGGTACGCGCAATGCTCGTGGACAGTTGCTTGCGAGATGGGTGTTGCAGCATGGTTTGTGCATACTTAGCAGGCTGGAAGCCAACATGCCGATGGCGGAGAGCTGGACTTGCAAACGTGTTGCTGACAACGCTTTGACACAATTGGATTTCATTATTGGTGGCTTGCAGTTTGAGCACGAAAAGTCTTGGCATGACAATTGTTTGGGGACAGGCTTGGACCATCGATGTGTGCACTCAAAATTGGGAGTTCGGATAGCCAAACGATCGTTAGCAAAACGGATGTTTGGCCTTAAAAATTGGCAGCCTTTTGTGGACAATGATGGTAAGGCATCGGGTTTCCAATCATCTGTTCCGAAACTTCTGCGAACAAACACAAATCCTACACTGCCTGCGCTCGAACGCATGTTACTGACAGCTGGACGGGAACATGGTCAATGCAACACGGTGCGCTTTACTTTTCGACTTTCGCGGCGGCTGCGAGGTTTATGTTCAATGCGCCGAAGCACAGCTGATGTCGCCATGCGCAAAATGCTTTCGTTTGAGATTAGGAAACTGCATCGCCAAGAAATCCGTTTTTGGAAGAACTCCCGGTTGAGACAGTCGTTGGGTCGAGCTTCTCATTAGAAGGCATTGCGCAATATGATTCATACAAGTGCAGGACAGGCTTATGCTTCACAGCCACCATTGGACGAGTTTGCTGATGCTCTGGAGAAAATCTTTTTTTAGGCAACATTTTTTTCCTGACCGACCGGCCGCACAAACAGATACAGACTGGACCCTTGCTGAATTGAAGTGTGCGTGTGCCCGTTTGAGGGTCAACAAAGTTTGTGACGAAAGTGGTTTGGTAGCAGAACCTCTTCAATACGTTCCTGACGAATTTTTGGTGGAATTGCTTCGTCTCTTCAATGGCATTTTGCAACATGGAAGTGCTCCAACAGAATGGAGAAAAAAAAAACACACCGTTCACGATGCTTCCCAAAAAGAACAGTGCAAAACTTGTGACGGATTTCCGCCCCATTGCCAACATACCGCTCTTCTACGAGGTGTTTGCCTACATGATCCTAGCACGAGTGGAGCAGTCATTGGAAGGTTTCCAACCAGAAGCACAACACGGTTTTCGTTCAGGCCGAACAATGGAAGAACATGTTCTGACAACAAATCTCAATTTGGACAAGAGCAGAGGAACTGGACTCCCATTATAGTTTTTTCTGGATCATCAGCTTGGATTTATCCAAAGCCTTCGATACAGTAAAGTGGGACACATTATGGGAAGCTTTGTCCACAAAACATATGAGACCAATTGGTTTGGATTTTACACTGCGTTTATCACGATCAAACGGGTGTCGTTTGCGATGGTGCTGGTGCTAGCAGAAAGTTTGACATATTATCTGGTGTGCGACAAAGGTGCGTGCTGAGTCCCCGATTGGGATCGATCTTGAAGACGATATGGTTCGTTTACGTGATCTGCGCTTTGCACATGGCGAAGGAAGGTCAGGTCAGCTCAGGTCAGCTTGCACGCCCAGATGGCAGCCCAAGGAAGTGGCACAAATTTTATTGGATACCTTAGTGCGACATCTGGCGGTTGCAGGGTTGATGTTGAACGCTTCGAAGACTTTGGCGTTGACAACGGAAACGCAACCACCTTCGTCCATTCAACTTGGGGATGGCCACATGATCAAGGTACTTGGTTATACCGAATCACACAAATGGCTTGGTTGCATGCTGTGCGCTTGCCCTGGTCAGGACTCTGATGTGGAATACCATTTACAGCCATCAGCCAGGGCTTTCCAGAAACACCGTTGCATGTTACAATGCCAGGAGTGTTCTATCAAACACCGACTGCGCTATTTCGAAGCAATTGTTTCTTCAACAGCCTGCTTCGCCGCCGCAGAGCACCAACCTTTGTACAGAAAACATTTGCATTTTTTTTTTTTCTCCTCGCTCCTTTTTCCGCGTGAGTCTCTGACCAGGACTGTTTTACTGGTCAGTCTCCAGGCTGCCGGGGCTCCTTCGGAGCGGCCTGGAAGGCGGCTGGGAGCGGTGGCGTGGAGGGGTGCTTCGGCGAGCACCTGGCTGAGGGTGGGCATTTACAAAAGTATGACGTTCAATTTCGAAAGCTTGTTCGTCGCATTATGGGGCCTCCACCAGGCACGGATTGGCCAGCGCAATGGCATGATATTTTACACGAGTGGAACATGCGTGTGGGTCACTGGGCCCGTGCGCGTGGAATTTCTTCTTCGCCAAACAAGTATATGATTCAATACTGGAAATTTGCTTCTGACATTGCACATTTACCTGCCGAACGCTGGGTGCGGGGAGCACTTGCGTGGAATCCACTTCCAAGAAATCGTTCCCGTGGGCGCCCACAACAAAAGTGGGACACAAAACTGGAAATGTTTTGCAGGTACAAAGCTTTAGGCAACTGGGAATTTGTTGCGAGAAATGCGGTTCAATGGGATGTTTTGCTTCCGACCTTCCTACATTTCTGCTCCATGTAAACGCTGCTACCACGCTTTTTGAAAGAGGCCTACAAGTTGTACAGTCATTGGTGCATACATATTTTTTTTTTCCGCCTCCGCCCTTACATTGGGCTCGCCTACGGGCGTTGGGGCTGACTTGACTTGACGTGATTTCGCAACAACCGGCGCCAAACTGCTGATACCATGAAAAAAAAGAAATTATGGTTCCATATCCAAAGGCTCCATCGACAAGAACTTCGCCTTTGGAGACCCTCAAAACTTTCGGCATACTTGTGCAATCCTTCATCGTGGAAAATGCTGCGGGTCATGCTTCGGACGCCTTGCCATGAAGTTGCAGATCAACCTCATGCTGATGACTTTGCAAGAATGTTGGCACGTTTGTTTTTTGTTTTTTTTCCCTCACGCCTTTTTGCCGCGATAAGTCTCAGGTCAGGGAACCGTTTTACTGGTCAGCTTCCAGGCATTGGAACTGTTTTTATATTCGCCAGTCTCCAGATGTGCAAAGTCCAAAGCAAAGGCCAGTAACGAATCAAGGAGGATGTGGGGGTTGTCGACTGGGGTCTGTGGGGTCTGGGAGAAGTTGCGCACGCTTGTTCCATGGTGACCCTGCGCCTCCCATGATTAGGACTACGTTGACCGAACCCTTTGGACTATGGCAGAGTTGAAGCATGCGATATCTCGCTTGAAAGTCGGCAGGACTGGCGATTATTTGGACCTTGTTGCAAAATTGTTGAAACATTCGCCAGATGATTTTTTGAACGTTTTGCTGCACAAAATGACCCAAGTTCTCACCAGTGGCAATGTCCCACCTTCCTAGCAAATTACGTTTTTCACGATGCTGCCGAAAACAAGTGCAGCAAAGTCCGTGTCTGATTTCCGGCCTATTGCGGATGTACGTTTGCTCTGCAAATTGTTTGCATACCTCATGTTGGGACGCATGTAAGATCCACTTGAAGCAACGCAACCGGAAGAACAAAATGGTTTTCGGCAGGGAAGACGAATTGAAGAGCATCTTTTGACTGCAAACGTTTGGTTACAAAAAACGCTGGCCGCAAGTGCATCGCTAGAGATCATCAGCCTGGATCTTTCCAAAGCATTTGACAAAGTTGATTGGAATGCATTATGGTCTCCGTTGAGACAACATGGAATCTCGGAGCATTTGATTTGGGTATTGCCATGTGTGTATTGTGGTCATTTGATTTGGGTATTGCGAATGTACGGTTGTTATCCAAAGCATTTGCGTACCTCCTCCTTTGAAAATTGGAGCATGCGCTTGATGCAGAGCAACCTGAAGAACAACATGGTTTCCGTGCAGGACGACGACTTGAAGAGCACCTTTTGTCAGCGAATACTTTGTGGGACAAAGCAGAAACAACTGGTTTACCGGTGTGGAGCATCAGCTTAGACTTGTCTAAAGGCATTTGATCGGGTACACTGGCCAGCATTGTGGGCAGCCTTGTTTGAGCAAGAAGTTTCTGAACATTTGATTTGGGTTTTATAACGGGTGTACTATGGACAACATGGTGAAATTGTCGGTGACTTCGGTCGGAGTGATCAATTCCCCATCACAGGCGGTGTGCGACAAGGCTGCGTTCTCAGTCCACGGTTATTTTCTGCTGTTTTGGAATTTGCCATGCGAAAATGGAGGCATGCCGTTGGACAGGCTGGCATCGATCTTATGGATGGGGGTCCAAATTTGCTTGATTTAGGCTTCGCGGATGACATTTTGATTTTTGCCCGCTCACGTCATGAATTGGGACAATTGATCGATTCATTGATGATACATTTGGAGCAGGTAGGTTAGCTGTTGAATGCGGAGAAGACAGTGGTGCTAACAAATGAGGCGCAACCGCCTCCATTTCTAGCAACGGACAGTGGACTTAAACTTACAATCTTGCAGCGGAACGTCGGTCGAAAGTGGTTTGGTTGCATGTTCACAACCGCAGGGACACAATTACAACACATCGATTTGGAATATCATCTGCAGCAAGCTTCGAAGTCTTTTTATGCAAATCGGTGGATTTCACTGGACCGAAGTGTTTCCAGAACCAAACGCTTAAAATATTTCAATGCCGTGGTTTCATCTGTCGCATGTTTTGGCAGCGGGCACAGGGCAATTTACAACTCCCAGCTGGCCACTTTGGATGTTCAGTTTCGAAAATTATGCAGATCAATCGTTGGACCGCCGCCAGAAGTTGATTGGAATGCGGCTTGGAATGAGGTTCTTCATGTATGGAATGAACGTGTCAGCAATTTTATTGCAAATGCACACGTTAATACATGGTCTTACATCACATGCAAAAATTACTGGAATTTGGCCAGGCATGTTACCTCTTTACCTGCAAATCGGTGGGTGCAACGCTTGCTATCGTGGCATCCTATTGGTAGTCGTCGCGTGGGCCGTCCACGACATACTTGGGAATCTAAACTTCATGCGTATTGCAGGTACGCAAATCTGGGATCATGGAGAGAAATGGATGACGTCGTCTGGAACTCACATTTACCTTCATTTGTCAATTTCTGCCGCATGCAAATAGCAGTTGTGTACATATTGTGCTTTTCGCGCCTGCGCCCTAAAACGGGCTCGCCACTGGCGTGCAGGCCTGACCTGACCTGACAGGACTAGTCAGAGAACGTGATGTTGACAGTGCTGGAAATGGCCTTGTCCTCATGGCGTGCGAAAATGGAAGCTGAAGGATTGTCCCTTGAAGATGGCCTCAAGCCGTTGTTGGACCTACACTTTGCTGATGACATATTAGTGTTTTGTACAACATTGGACAAGGCGTGCCTTTTGTTGGATGAGCTGGTTGCTTTGCTTGCAGAAGTACGGTTAGAATTGAATGTGAAAATTTCAACAACGCAGGCCCAACCCCTAAGATACGAACTCGTGGTGGGGTGACGGTGGATGTTCTTGACCGTGTTTCTCCACACAAATGGCTCGGGTGCTTGCTCCATCCTGGAAGGTACCATCATGCACACGTTGATTTCCATCTTCAAGCAGCTTCACGGGCATTTCATGCAAACCGATGGACCTGACTGACCGACATGTGTCGTTGGCAACTAGGCTTCGATATTTGGATACGGTTATCACTCCATTGGTTTGTTTTGCTGCAGGGCACCGGGCGATTTTCAAAAATGACCTCGACAATGTTGATGTGGTATTCCGAAAAACTGTTTCGAAGTGTGGTCGGCCCACCTGCTGCCACAGACTGGTCACGACCTTGGCATGAAATCTTGCATGTCTGGAATGCACGGGTTGCACAATTTGTTCAACAATGTTCGGTGAGATGCTGGTCCGTGCGTTGTGTGGAAGTGCATTGGAACTTGGCGCAATATGCTGCCAACCTACCTCCGGACCGTTGGTTGTCCCGCATTCTGATGTGGACGTGCAGGGGACATCACACTGTTGGTCGTCCTCGAAACACTTGGGACACTACGCTACAAAACTTTTGCAGGCATCAGCATTTAGGCAACTGGAGAGCCGTGGCAAGGGATACGAACCCGTGGGCAAATCTGATGCCACAGTTCGTACTCTTTTGCACCGAATCATGAACAAGACCATCTGAAGGGCATTATTGTGTACATAGCGCTTTTGTTTTCACCTGTGCCCTTCACGGGCTGCCTGCGGGCATACAGGTTTCACTTCACACTTGCGCAATGGTGGTAGTTTCACACACTGCGCCCTAAATGGGTTGCCGACAGGCATGCAAGCGCAAAGTCAAAGTCCAGTATGGATTTTGCACTGTGTATGGACATATGTTGGAAAATATTTTTCATGGACATCCAGGTAATCCAACGCGACCATTGCACTTGACAGAACCAAATTGGAGCTTACAGGAGTTGAATGGTGCCATCAAGCGGCTAACAAAAAAGCAAAGCTTTGGATGGGTGTGGGTTAGTGGCTGAATTGTTGCATTTCGCGCCGGACAATGTTGTGACAGCTCTCCTGGGCATCATGAACCACATCTTTCGTACGGGGGAAATACCATCGTATTGAAATAAAATAATGTTCGAAATGCTTCAAAAAACGAACAACGCACAAACCACCACGGACTTCCGGCTCAGTGCTATTCCGCGTGCCCGAGTCAAACGTAAACACTGGGACCACAATCCCATGACCCAATGGTGACATAAGAAGTGAAATTCAAAAACCACCAACATGTGAAGTAAAGTGCGGCCGCATTTTTCTACCGCACCAAACAATCCGTTCTGCACCGGGGAACTATTTTGTGCTACTTGTGCAATTTTTCATCTCATTTGGTGGGTGGACGTCCCGGTTTGCGAGGGGGCCTAATGTCGAAGTTGGAATGTCACCCAACTGTTAAACCAATGCCCAGCCACTGACGACCAAGATTGCTGCAACATATTGAAATTCGCGTTTAGCGACTTATTCCGTCCAAAGTGGAATCAGACCAATCCTCGCTATTCACCGGGTAGGTAGCCCGGCTATTACAGTGGATGTATGCTGGACAACCTCGCGTTGGTCGCCCCTGCTATGAATGGGACACCCTGTTGACACTGTTTTGCTCTCACAAACGTCTAGATGATTGCAAAGTCGCTGTGCTGGATGCTATTGGATGCTCACAATTGGGAAGCTTCAATGCCAGAATTTGTTAATTCCTGACTTGGACCTTGACGATCTACATGCGAGAGGCCAGATTTGGATGTACATATTTAGACTTTTCACCTATGCTATCCACAGGCCGCCTCTGGGTATTCAGGGTTTCTTTCCAAACTTAAATAAATTACAAAACTTGGTTTTCTTCCGAATTCTTGCAACGTTTGTTGTGTATTGCCAGATGCAATGGGGATTGCTGAAGTCGCTGAAATTTGCCTTTTTCTTCAATTGTGGCGATAACTCTTTTCTCAACTAATGAAACCCAGCCTACTCAAACTGAATCTGGTGGGCATAAACTTCAAAGGTTTGGTTGCATCCTTTGCGTGGGGAAATTTGGAAGTAACGAGTCGGGACCTCAACCATCATGGCAAACCTCGATGGCTGGAATAGCACCGTTGAACATGTCACATCTGCCTTGACAGTTTGTCAGAAATATCATTTTTCGAAAAACGATCGTATACCGTGTAACGCAGTTGCTTGCGTGACGCCTCTTACGGAAAATGGAAACATGTATATTAAACCATAATGGCATTTGCTGAGGGAGAGCAAATGTATCGATTGATTCCCGCGTCCGCACACGTGCGCGGATTCTGAGGACGAAGTTGCGCTGCTATGCGTTGACGGCGTCGTCTCCTGCGTTGAGTGGAGAAGTTTTTCTTTTTGTATCTTGCAATTTCTTGCTCCAAAGAGATGCTCTGAAGAAAGGTTTTCAATTTCAAACAGTCCAGCATCAGGTTTGTTCTGGGGCCACCTGGCACGATGGCATGGGTGTATCATTTTAGCTTGCGCGAAGCTTGCGAGAATAAGTACGACTTCGTTCTAAGATTTTTTGCGTCCCATGTGCATCCATCTAAAAAACCCTTGCGCAAACCTCGCGGCTACGTAATGTTTTGCGTTATTTAGCTGCGTGAGATAACCAAAATGCAAAAAATGACATAAACGTTGCGCTTCTAGACCTTTCAGTTTTAGATTTGAATAACTCAAAACCTTTGAACGGTTGCTGTTTTGGACGTCTATGATGCAAGAGTCGATGTGTTTTTTGACGTTGAACGATGGCTATATCGGGAGTTTCGCGCTCAAACTCAATACGTATCCGTTCCAAGTGTCAGGGCGGAGTTGACATCTGAGTCTCATAACGGAGAAGGAGCTTCACCAAGTATACAATCGGTATACTCGTGATCGTTTTCCGTGCCTCAACAGAAATCACTGCTTTCACCAAATCAACGGCTTGTCTACGTAGTCACACCAAAATTTGATAAAATTTGTATTTTTCCGCCTGAACATGCTACCGCGAATAACAGCGAGCCATCCCACAAAAACAGGTGCAAGAGACTTGAAGGGAGTTGACCCGGCGAAGACAATAATGGTGAGATTGGGGCCTGTTTTCCAATCTTAGGCGGGTCGACTAGGATTAGTGACGGCGGAGCAATTTTCTGATGAACTGATGAATTGTTCGAAACTACAAGTCACAGGCAGGATCAGTGGTGTATGGGAACGAAACGAGACGTAAAGTATCAAGATCCCAGACGTTGTATTAATTTAATGATATTCAACAAGAATCAACTGTGCTTGACCATGACCCTCAACAGTGTACACACCATGTCTTTTGTTAACGATGTGGCTTTACTTCGCACAAACGTTCAAGTCACGGGAACGGTTGACAGCCGATCTACCATGAGGCAAAGAAGTATGAAACAAGCAAGTCTGATGGATTGACAACAGCACCGGCAGTTTGGATTGGACACTGGTGGCAGGACACGGGTTACATATTGGCCATGGCAACCATGGGACCCGAATGGATCCAAAATTGGAATGCGGAATGTGTGCACTGCAAACACTGACTGCATGGCGTCGAAGACATCAAAGAAGGACGGTGCCATCGACAGTGACGTCATTACCTCTACAGTCCTTGTCGCAGTCGTCATCCTGATCTAGAATATCATCATCATCATCATCATCATCATCGTCGTCGTCGTCGTCGTCGTCGTCGTCGTCGTCGTCGACGTCGACGTCGACGTCGACGTCGACGTCGTCGTCGTCGTCGTCGTCGTCGTCGTCGTCGTCGTCGTCGTCGTCGTCGTCGTCGTCGTCGTCGTCGTCGTCGTCGTCGTCGTCGTCGTCGTC
>DF241694.1:0-72874 GCA_000507305.1 Breviolum minutum Mf 1.05b.01
ACAACCTACAGCCTGTCTAGGCCCTAAAGGTCTAAGTTCAACGACTTCACCTTGGAAAAATTAACATTTGGAAGCTGAAAAAAATGCAACGAATCCTCCAGGGAACGAGAAAACATATCCCACCAATGGGAAAGGAACCTTATCTTCCCAACTGCCAAAACTGGATGGGATATGTTAGTTCCATGTTAGTTCCAAAAAGTGTACAAAATCTCCACTTTTCCCAAATCTCCATATTTTGGGCTTATCTCCGTCATCTGTAGTTATCACCTTTGATCGCCTCCCTTGAAACTACCACTTTGTCAAAACACCCTTTTTGAAGATGTCATCCAGAAAGGAATCTTTTATTGAGCAATGAAAAAAACAGCTTGTTTAGGGTGTTTTTTTGGGATCATACTACCCAGTGAGGTGGGGGATCATTTCGTAAATCATCATAAGGATCCCTATAAAATAACCAGGATTCCATGGAAAGTAAGGAACCCCGGGTTTAAAATCGTGGCTCCAATGGGATCGTTTTTCCATCAATTCTAGATCCACCGTTCCTAACCAAACCAAAATCCCATACAACCATCCATAGCTGTCACCCAAAAGAATCCTTTCACCCATCCATATCTCAGCCATCCATAGCAATTTCGCCATTTCGGACCATGAACTAAAACTTCAAAAACTTTACTTTTCCTATCAAATAAATCAAACAATGATTTATCACATATTGTAGCCTGCCCCAAGTTTTAAAGGTTAGCCCTCCCATCCCCTTTGCTCATGACTGGTCAACCTACCCCCCCAACGTACCGTACCCCCCCGCTCCCCCAGAAAGAAGGCCTTATGAGCAGGGCTCATTAATCATTCTTTTTCTGGCCTTCTTAAATCCTTTATTTCTGGCGGGATACGTTAGGTGGGGTTGGTTGACTAGCCATGATTTGCACACCTGGGCCATCTCGTCACCCCCGTGTTCCGTCTTTTCGAAAGGGGACCATGGCTTACCATGGAGAGGTGCTGTAGGTGTACTGGTCGATTGCACTGAAGACACCGAGCCCAACTTAATGGTGAACAGGTCGATGGAGAAAAATCAAAGGAATGGAAATAACAAAGATGGGAGGGGAGCGATAACTTGGGGTCGGATTTTTTTTGGGGGGTGTATCATCTCACACCTATATATACATATAGCAAGATTTGCAAAGACACTAGCTATCTCTCAAATGCAAAATAATTGACTACTTTCAAACTTAAAGGGGCTGAAATCCGGTATATGGGATGACTCACGTCTGAGAATTACGAAGTGAACCATGCAAAAGTTGAAGGCTGTACGGATGGGTGCATGAAATATCTCGAATGAGTTGCTACTGATGAAGAGCTTTTTTAAAATGATGACAATTAATCCAATACTACCCTTGTGTTTTTGAGGATTCCGGGATTCAACCTATCTCCTCATTTAGGATCGGAAAATACCATGGAACATCCCTTGCGACCATTATCTCGCTCCCCCTGGCTATCACAACGGTAGTTACAATGGTCCAAATTGGCAGTTTTTGACCACAATGAGTTGGAGACTTTTTGGACAAAAACCCTAGCCGAAATGGGCAACAAAAACGGCGGATCTTGGAATAAACTATCAATCAATGACCATGTCATTTGATGTGATACTGTTGATGCTTCAGAAATCCGGCGATCACCAGTTGAGGTTGGTAGTTTTTTCCCATAGGGTACTATACATCCCAGGTGGTTCATTGGGATTTCTTCCATCAACCATATTTTTGTTGGTGCTTTCCCATCGGCCGTCCCTGACAAGCTCTTGTTTACTTTTTTGGCATCATCTCCCCCCCCCCCCGAAAAAATCCATCCACAACTTTCACCCATTTCTTTCCTAAGAAAAAAACCGGAGAAATTTGCGGAAGAGCATTTTTCCAAAGTCACCCTGATAGTGGTTGAACAGTGCAAAAGAGCAACTCGAAAAGAAGCATCGATTATATAGATTTGCAGGAAGATTTTGATTAACATCCAATTTTTTTGGTGGATGATCCCTACACAAGCTCTATTGCTTTTTTTAACACCCCCCCTTTATTTGCAACTCAAAAAAAGTGGGGTCATTTAGAACAAGCTATCCTGTGATTTTGAAGATTCTGGGGTTCAACCTATCTCCTCATTTAGGATCGGAAAATACCATGGTTTAATCCCTGGCTCCAAATGGCTCGCTTCCCCAAGATCACAACGGTAGCCAAGCGTCTGAAACAGCTGAAAGGGCCGAATTGCGCAGGGAAGACGTGATGGAGGTCCACGCTCGCATAGCGGCGAAGCTCCGGGATCAAATTGGACGGCCGGAAACTACCAACCAGATTGGGAAGGAAAAAATGATTGGCCAAGAAAAAGCAGTGAGGCAAATAAAAATTGAAGCCATAACCAGTGATTGTGTCTCAACCCCCAGCTATAACAAATTCACGTTCCCATTCCTAGCCGCGAGGCACCTTTTTGCTTGGGGGTTGCGGGGCAGATTTCCACATTGGGTTGCATGAAAGAAACTGAATTGAATGGCAGAAAGTGCTGATGTGAACACACCTTCAAACTGCTGATGTTCAGTGTATGAGGCCGAAAAGAACCCGGTAACGCCCTTAAGCAAAGAGTTCTGCAGCCGGGAACGACGGGTCATGTTCGAACGAGACGTGAGCTGACCGGGGAACTGAAATGATCCTCCAAGTAGACAATAATCCCAGCAGGTCGTACTATCAGTATATCTGGAAAATACAGATTCCAAGTTCTGGGAAAATTATTATATAATAAACTTTGTTTTTTTTTTTTTGGGGGGGGGGGATTCCATTAGTAGACCGCCATTCATTTTTTTCTGGGCTGAGCTTGCTCTATTTGCAAAAAAAACGATGGTTTTCCAAAACAAAGCCCTTATCCCTCGTCATCCTTCAACCCCGCCATCCTCAAACCCTGAAGTTTCCCCCCAGTAATGTTTGTGGTTTCAGAAAGAGGGGAAAAAACACAAATTTGATTCACGCGAATGAAAAGGTTTTGGAAGCTCTATTCAGTAAAAAAATAAAAACCCATTCAAAAGAGTGCGGCTTCTACCAAGATCTACCGGAAAAAACAAAACATCACCTGAAGAAAACACAAACAGCTGTCAAAACAACATCCCAAAAAATGCATGAAGCCTAAATCCAGTTGAGTTCACGGATTTTTGCCATAATCATTCATCAAATTCCACTATAAAGCTGGAAAAATGTCAGATGATTGCTCCTCCGAGGTGGTGGTGAACATCATCTCATGGTTGTTTAAAAACGCCGCCCATTTTTTTTCGGTGGAGACTTCGGGTGGAGTTGACTAACCTAACCCGCAGTTGGCACCTGACGCATCACCTGCCGAACGGCGGTGACCAAGGGAAACAGGAAACATGTTTTCGTTGAGAGCTGGGGTGATAACACCCTTAGAAGTGGGATGGTTTTTTAATGCAAAAAGCAAAACTAATTAGTTTTTGTGGTTGAGTTTCAACCCATTTGAACAAATATTACTGTAGTCAAAATGGATCTTTTTGCCCAAATAGGGATGAACATAGATAATATTTGAAAACCAGAAACACACATATTTTAACACAGTTACCAATTGGATGATGGTTGGGACGATGTTTTTTTTTCTAAAGCATTCAGAGTTGCGGAACGACAGCTTGTTGTTTGTCCTTACCGAGCTGCAGTTTGCTAGCTAACCCAACAGCCGTGTCGCGCAATTCACGAGCTTTGATGACATAAATATTTTGTCAGTACATTTCGGCTGAGTTCTTATGAACAAGTGTGCCAGAAATTTTTGATGGCCTTTCGCATAACAGAACTACACCCCAGAAATCTAACATAGATACCGAAAATGGCCTCTGAAAAATATGAGTCAAATAGATCATTTCCGAATGTAGGGGTGAAAATAAAAAACAATTCAAACCACCAGCTAGCTAGGATGATCCGACCCAAGGGGACCCCAAAAAATCTTCCGTTTTTCAGCTTCCAACTCCCTCCGTTGAAGTGTGGCCTCCACAGGCTTCCAACCTCGCTACTGAGGCAAAATGATGCGAGGGAAAGATGAACCGTTCCCTGTTTTTTTTTTTTGGGGGGGGGGGAGGGGTGCCAAAAAAAACATCTTGGAAGGGAACAAATACATCTTTTTTGAAGGATATGAATGTGGAATCTCCACGTAAATCACTGGTTTATACGGCTATTTATCGAAAAGATAACTTCATGCATAACGATCTTTTTCCGGGGCCCATCGTTGTAGGGTGGACCGCCGTTTCATTTGAGACCTCGAAGCATTTCATTTTTCAGCCGCCTGGGTGAAAAAGTTCCTGACTAAATTGTGGTTTTAATGGATTTTTTTAATCAAAAAGTAGGGGCCCACTTTGGTAGAACCCCATTTGCTCCACCAATTTGCACCCTTTCTTCACTAAATAAAACTTTTGAAAAAAGCGGCCGAGTCAACACACATCCAAAATCAATCAACACATTTCCAAAATCAATCAACACACATGTAGGCAAGCCTATACCTCGTGAATCTAGGTTATAACCCCAGTTACCCCTTTATCAGGCCATTTTCTGGTGGTCCATAACTCCATTTATAACGATCGTAGGGGCCTACTTTGTAGAACCTTATTTTTTTTTGGCTCCAACAAAAAGCTTCCTTCACTAAAGCTTTTGAACAAAACCAAGTCCCAAGTCCTCAAATAAGGCCTTAACAAGGTTTTTTTCTTTAACCATTAGTTTCCCCTTAATGCTCATTAAACCCCACGTTTTCACCCGGAGGGGGTTTCCCTTAACGTTGAAAAAACCGACAAGTCACAGGTCTTTCAGTGGCAACTCTGCCGAAGCTGCCAAGGGCCAAAGGCACAAATGCCATAGAACTTTGTACAAGGATGGCATGAAGCAGTTCTGGGAAGATGTGGAAAACCGTCCTGATTGGTTCATCATGGGGTCTTTATAGTGGCATACTACAAATTCCTACATGACCGGGTAAGTCTAGTTAATCCCCGATATGGATGTTTCCAAAAATAGTGGTACCACAAAATGGATGGTGAAAATAATGGAAAAACCCTATTAAAAATGGGATGATTTGGGGGGAAAACCCACTATTCTCGGAAACATCCATGTGGCAAACCGCCCCCTTCAACGGAACGTGTTTGACTGGAAAAAAAGTGACGTTTCAACAAAAAATATTCGTAGACCCAAATGGTGGGCTAAAAAATGGTGATATTCATCCCATAGGTCCGAAGGAATCCGTAAAAAAATCACCTTAAAGAAACACATCCAAGAATTTCAAACCAAATTTAATATCATCAATATACCCTCATGTATTAAATAGGTTATAACGAACCCATTGATTGAAACCATTGATCTCATCCACTTCCCAAAAACAACCCTCCAAGGTCTTGAAGTTGGCTTTTAGGAAGAATTTTTTGGCGATGCAACATCTCAGCGTGTCGTTTTCACCTACACGATTTTTTTTTTGTGGGTTTCGAGTAAAAACGTAACCTAGAGATGAGGAGTCAAATCATGCGCCCCTACTGAATGATTTTGCTGGAAATGGAATCTTGAATAAGTTCAAACAAATCATCTACTCACCTTGTGATGAATCACATAGTAGAAAAATGTAGACAGGATCAAAGAATCACAAAAAACACAAAAAACGGACAACAGCCACGCTTGTTACCCTGCAATTTATCTCATTAGCTGTGAGCCAAAAAAAGGTAGCGCAGGAATGCCGCCGGACATTCCATGGCAAGACGCCCGGTAGTTGCGGAGATGGAGGCGGATTGAAGCGGGGATTATTTTCCCATGCCAATTAGGTGGTTGAACCAACCAGGGGGTTACCAAATCATAGCAAACGACACAGGAAAATTACGTTGACTTGTTTTTTTTTGGTGCTTTCTAAACGGCGGGGATTTGTAGGGGATCTCCTTGGTCTCCAGCATGGTGTTTTTTTTGTTTTGCTTTTTCTAGATGCCAGAAGTTTAATATAGTTCGCCCCCAGAACACCAGAACATGGATGGTTTAAAAACAAAAACGCACCTATCCGGCTTCCCTTATGAGCGGTCCCTTTGTAACTTTTCAGTGGTCAACTTGCGGTTCAAACTTGGGAGCAAATTGGAAATCCTTTTTATATACCTTGGATTTTCTTTCCTGTTTAAGAGAGTGACCGAATGATGCAGTGACCCCATAACTAGTTGGTGGTTTCAACCCATTTGAAAAATATGCTCGTCAAATTGGATCATTTCCCCAGGTAGGGTTGAAAATAAAAAATCTTTGAAACCACCACCTAGATAAACATCTATTATTTTTTCTCCTTTGAAAAAGACCGAACAGAAATTTTTTGTGGTGATTGAATCGAATCAGGGTTTTCTATTTCTCCCAAGCAGGGTCGTAGGGTAGAAAATGAAGAATGACTGAAACCACCACCTAGCAGCGATTTTGGAGGTCTCAGTGTTCTCTAAATAGTTCCCCCCCCAAAACGTTGAAAGATACCCCGGCCGGCAGCAAACAGGAAAGTCATCTTCCAATCATTATTCAGGGGCTAGCTGTTGGTTTTCGAGGGTGTAGATATTCCCTTTTGGTCAAGTAAGGAATGCAGCAAACAAACGCATGTTGTTTCTTTAAGGTTTATCGTCATACCACCTCGGAACAACTCAAGATTCTCCGCAAGTGAAGCGTGATGCCGTGATGCTGGGTAACTAAGATAGGTACCACGATCATTCAGACTTGCCATGGTCATCCCTCTGCTTACCAACGTAAGCAGAACCATTGACATGATTCAATCAGCGAAGCCCTACCAACTGTCCCATCTCAGGAAATGATACAATGATCCAGCCAAACGTGCGCTTGCTTAGCCACATGTTTCGGTAGGCCCACTTCCCACGCAGTGGGGGGTTGGGAAATCATGGCTGGACTCTACAGATATTGTTTTGATTGCAACCAGAAATCCCAAAGCACCACCGTTTGGATTTCATAAAACTCAGGTCAAAATAGAGATAAACTACCAACCTCAAGTGGTGATCGCCGGATTTCTGAACCATCAATAGTACCATCCAAAATAGAATTGGATTTCTTTTGGCTTCCTACCATTGCCACCTTGTAGCATTTGGGCCACACAGAGGAGACCCTTGGTGCCTTCTCCACATCCTTCTCCAGTAGATCAGCAAAGTCCTTTGCAGCCTGCAATTGATTCTGGCCAAATGGAATAATATTTCACCAACCTGGATTTTCCTAAAATAAGAGGATTTCCCTTCCAAAACGCTACCTTTTGGGGTGTGAGGTCGCGATAATTTGAGGACATTTGTGGGAGCTTTTTTGGCTTTCCATTTAGCAAGCGAATACCGTCACAAACTTCTCCATGGTTCGTGAATAAGTTGTAAGCCCGCATCATTTCAGTCATACCCAAATGTTTGCACCTACAGCCACAAATTGGGTAATTGGGTCATACTCCCCTTCCTTACTTACCTCTCTGGTAATCTAAGATTTCACATCACTGGAAAAAAACACTATATTAGGCAACAAATGGAGTGTAGGATTTGAACCTTATAAAATGATGGATTGGCTTTCCAGGTATTCGCTCACTTCATTTCCTGGAATCCAGGGTGGAACCCCCCTCCCGATTTTTGAAGGTTGAATCCAGTCACTTGTTTCCGGGGTTTATTGTTTTAGAGACACACTCCAAGTAAGCCGAATCCTTGATTGAAAAATGCTCACGCCCCTCCAGACTTTTCATACCCCATACCATCCGTGTATTGTATATCTATCTTTTCATGAATTTTTATCTTAAATGTGGCTACACAAAGGACACATGGATAGTATGGGTACTAGAATGATTCCGTCCATGTGTTTTTGATGTAAGGCCTATATGTGCACCTTACATATATAGAGTCACACTTCCGGGTTTTTTCACTCCACCCAGCATTAAAAAACCATCACGACCAGGATGACATTTCATTTGTAGCAGCAAATCCCGAACTACTGAAAAATGGTGATCGGAGCAGTGAATTATTATGATTATTTCACCGACTTACAAATGGGATATGAATTGGGGTTATAACTCAACTGATCCTACCTAACCTTTGATCCATCCACTTCCTTCCTTCCCGGGACATCCAAGGTTTTTTACCTGAAAAAAACCTGGTGGGGAAAAAGATCCAAGTCATACCCTGCATATAAAACAAGGAAAACCTTCACTACTCCATGTTACTAAGTCACTATGTCCCAAACACTCAATGGGAAGATTATACATGTAACATACATTTGGGTATAGTTGAAAGGTAGGTAAACTTACCTAAAACCTCGTGGATTTGATGGATGGAAAAACATGTTAATGTTAAGAAAGTACCCCAAATACATACCACCATGTACCTACATGTACCTCGGTTCATATAGCTCCAAACTGGAGGATTTCTCTTTAGGTAGCAAACTTCCAAGGTCACCCATCGATATGGACTCGGATTATGGAACCGTTTCCACCCCTCTCTGAGCCCATGCAAAAAACACCCATCCACTGCGAAGACATGGCCTTTCCTTGATATGGAACTGCGTCAGGAAATCAGTCGTGGACTCAAACGGGCTGGTCTTTCTGTCGCTTGGCCGCAGCCAAGCATAAGACGGGCTTGTCAGCTTTTTGAGGCGGCATACTCTGACTCTCTCCACATGCAAAATGCCTCGATATTCATGGTGTTGTCACCGCGCCAGATTGCTGCATTTCCACGCCCTGAAAACTAAGATGACAACATTGAAAATCACCTAGTTTTTCAATTGGAACTACATCGACTCATTCATGGTGGGGAATTTTCCATCGCCAGCGATCACATCTTGAGGTGCACCAAAAACGAAGAGGTTTTTGCTAAAGATCATCCCTACTAGTTGGTGGTTGAACCAACCCATCTGAAAGATATGCTCGTCAAATGGGATCATCTCGCCAGGTACAGTAGGGTGAAAATATATATATTTTTTTTTTCCGCCGTCCCAATTTCGACCAGCTGAGTCTATTCGCAGCGTAAATAAAAAATCTTTGAAACCACCACTTAGCCTATTGAACAAATTTGAAAAACCCATCTGACGTAAAGGATTATCCAAAAACTGTGCTTTGGATTCATCTTGAGATGCTCATTTCCTGATGTAAAGTAGCAGTATCCTATCTAAAGTTGGTGGTTGAACCAACCCATCTGCAAAAATATTTAGTCAGATTAGATTTGAGGATATAATTCACCCCAGGAAAGGGTGAACATTGAAAATTGATTGAAACCTACTAAATACTCGGAGGAAATGGGGGATAAACTACCAACCTCAAGTGGTGGTTAGCCCGATTTCTGAAGCATCAACAGTATCATCTTCCACCCAAAAAAAAAAACCTCATCACCATCCACTCAACCCTCACCTCAAAGGCTTCTTTCCACCTCCATGGGCTATGCTTGGTCGGGGTGGTTCCACCAAAAAACCGGGGTGACCTTCAATGGGGATGTGGAAAAACACCATCCATAGTGGAGTTGTCTTTCTTTACTCTTTTTCCTCCGGTGACGTTGAAATGTTGAACTGAACAGGGGGCTGAAAAAAACAGGAGTTGTCTTTTTTTTTCTTCTTCTTTTTTGTTGCAACCTTTTTGTTTGGGAGGGGGTATGCATGTATATAAATGTATGTATATATATATATATATGTTATGACCTGGAAAATTAACAGTGAACCTAAAAATCACTGAATGTAAAAGGAAAATCATCTCAACCAAACTTAATTTTCTCGGGTTCCACATCTTGATATTTTCAAGGGTGTATGTTTGAAGAAAATACCAGTTTAACACCATGACATTTAAAAAAACCTACAACACCCGAAGGGTTGGTAGGTTAAGGTGGTTCTGTTTTGAGCGCTGGGTGGGTTGATCCTGAGAATCAACCAACTCACTGAGGGCATATGCCTAGAACTTGAAGGCAAGAAAGCACGATTGCCAAACGATCAACTAATTTGCAGGGAACGAGAAAACATGGGTAAAGTTGGTGAAACTCATTGACTCAAAAGTCCGGGGATACGTTGCTTTCCAAGAGAATTCATTGCTTAAATGTTTTTTCCCTGCACTCATCATCGAAGGCATGTAAGAATCGCCTCCTGTACTTCAGGGTGGTATTTGAAACATACAAACGAGACGGGCCGTTTTTTCTCCTGCATTCCTCTTTTTTGGTGTTATCTATTTCTCTCTGGATCTGCCCTGGCCCCCCAGAAACCGTTTGGGATTTTTTGGAGTCGATGCCATTACTTGAACTTTTCGGAGGTGGGCACTAGCTTCGGAGTTTCCTTGCCGCAATGGGTGCTCCTTTTTTTTTTTGCTTCTGCTGCAGCATCTGTTTTATTGGTGGCGACTGCTGTTTTTTTTGTGCGAAACTGACCAAAAAAAACCTTTAGGGAATTGATGTGATTCGAAGAGATTGGGGGGTGATCAAGAAATAGTGGGGTGCAACCCCCAATCACCGAGGAATGTCTACCGTACTACGGTTTGAATCATTTTTTGGGCCGGGGGGATATCCACATATAGCATGCGTCATTCATGTCATTCGTTCTGACCCCGGGGAGTCCAACTCAACTACCCTCCCTGAAACTAACATAGCCCTTGAAAATCAATGGTTGGAAGATGAAATTCCTTTTGGGAGTCCCTATTTTCAGGGGTTATGTTTGTTTCAAGGAGTGTATTATTTAAGCTGTCTTGAACCCGAAAAAAAGGGTGTTCCACCTGGAGAACAAGTTACTGTCAACCTTTCCATCAACTTTACCACCCCCAAAACCAGCTACAGTCCCCAAACAAATGGTAAACTAACTAATCTAACTATCTTTTGCAGGCAGTTTGATTTGTAAAAAAACATACCTGGAACACCTAAGGGGTGCTAAATCAATGGTAAAGGGTGCCCATTAACCAACCCTTAGGATCATATTGGCACCTCTTAGGTGGTGCTGGTAGGTTCCATTGGAAAAAAACACAACACTTCACTGCTGTTGGATGCGGAACCCGGGGAAGGAATTGGACCTCGATCAATGTGAAATGCCAGGGTTTCCCTCCAGAAATATCTAAGGCATTACTGTTGATGGTTCAGAAATCCCAAGGCCAACCACATGGGAAGATCCTAAAACCTTGAAAATAATGGGATAAACTAGCAACCTCAACTGGTGATCGCCGGATTTTTTTTGGCATCAACCATATGATGGGATTTTGTTAGCAATCCCATAATAAGGCCGGCCATCGGGGCCATTTTCCTGGGGGAAGCTGTGGAATTGGGGGTGGCCCCAATCCGGCAGGAAGAGACGGTTGCTCCATAAACCCGAGGCTCCACACGAAGCTTTTCCATCAGGTACATCCGGTGAGAAGGCATTCACCTACCCATTACGAATCCATGGGACGAACGGTATATTTACCTACATGAATGGTTAGTTTTTGTGGTACATGTAGGTAAAGATACCAGTGCCATGGATCCTATGGGCTACAAGTATGCAACTTTCTTTTGGGGTGAAAGGTTTTGAGATTCGATTGGGGGCAATCCTGGCATTTTTTTGGGCTCCTAATATCCCGAAATTTCAAGAGACTTTAGGTGAGCAGTGATCAAAACCAATTTGACATTCCATTGAATGCTGGTTGGTTAATAGGGATCCTGATAATTGGCCTTTTAAAAATCCCTATATAACCTGGGTATTTATATCATCCCTTATATAACCCTGGCCCAAATCGGGGTGAAGGTACCGATCACTGCTCAGGTAGCTACACCCATGTGGCATGCCCTCTCCACACCCTCATGTTTGGTACAACAAGATGGCCCCTACCAGTTATAAAATGGAGTCATAGTTATTATAACTCACCTATAAAAAATGGCCTTGTACATGGGTAAGTGAGGTTACAACCCATTTTCAGTGGAGATACAACCCTACTTAAAACTGGTAGGAGCCCATCTTGGAGCCATTAATTTCCGAGGAGTATTATCTACTTCCTAAGTATCCTGCGACAAAGCTCCAAGAAGAAATGATTGGGTAGCAGACTGAAGAACAACAAGAACATATGACGTAAACATATGTACTGCCTATTGAAAACACATATGTGTACTTGAATAGAGGATTAAAGTGGCCATCTTCCAACCTTCCTTCTTTCAGGGGTAAACCTGTTTTTTTTGTGCAGGAGGGGCGTTCACCGTTCACCGGTTCATTGCCAAAAATCGACTGGCATGAAACACTGAAATCTCGATGTGACTGTGATTTTCTTCGGGCTTGTTTTTTCGAGGGGTGTGTGTTGAGATTATCAGAATTCCGGCGTGCTTGGGGTCCCGCAACCCTACTTAGCGGACTTACGATCACCATGGATACTAACCACTGAACCATCCACTGGGATGATCCTTCAAGTATTCTCTGGAGTGTAAAATTGGATTTCCACCGTGTGGGCGTCCAAACAAAAAATTCAGACACAACCCTTTGCTTGCATTCCTTGGGTGGATAAACACCCTCGATGGGCTGTGGGTTTTTCTCGTTGGTTTAGTTGAATTAAAGACCACCTGAAAGAAATATGAGTCGTATTGAAAAGAAACAATACGTTGATGCATCTGGGATAAAATCAGTTTTCTGAGATCAAAAAACAAACATTTGGGTTTGATTCAACTATTAAAGAAACCTAAATGTTTAGGATAAAAGAACCAAAATCTGTGAAACCATCAGTCACTTCACTTCAGCTGGAGCTCATCATTTACCTTTAGGAAAATGGTCATCCAAAATATGTTCACTTGCTAAAATTCACGGCTGGCTTTGCAGCATCCAGACTAGGTTTTTTTGCTGGGGGAAAGAAACATGGTTCTATTGTTGATCTTTTTGGGTCCAAAGCTCCCCCCAAATGTTCCGACTTCAATAAATTCTACACCGTTGTAGTTTAACATGGTTCACCTGAAAATGGCGCCCCTGGAAAAGGAGATCCTTTAATGATCCCTTAACAAAAGCTCTCATTTTTTCAGGTTCCATGTGGTAAACTTTCAGGGTTCTAAATTTGGCCCCTGAATCATCATTCCAAACCCTTGGTAACGCAATGCTTAGATCCGGCTCGGTACCAATCTGCGGCGGCTTGTTTCCAAAAATGTATTAAAAGGGACACATCTGCAATCTTGTTAAATCAATCACACATTCAACCTGAAATCACCAACAGTAGTGATCAATCTCAACTAGGCTTTGATGCCAGGGCCCCGGGGGGAGGCTGTTTCTCAATCCACCCAGCCTGACTCATGCCACCTGTCACACCTGGCAATTTTGGTCGTCGACAGATTTTGGCTTGGCAGCTTGACTTTGTTTGGGGGGGATGGTATGTTACCCCCGAACCGAAAACTAAGATGACAGTGGAAAATCCATCATTTCAAGATGTATTTTTCTAAAATGGAGATTTTCCCAATTTTCCATGTTAGCTTTCAGGGGTGTATGTGATCTTTTGGAACGGTTGTTGGGTGAGTTCCTTTCCAGGACGATGAAAAGCAAGCAAAAACACATTCTCCCAAATGGTGGTTCAATTGGCGATGAATCCCATGGTAGAAAATGTAAAAAAAATCACCAAGCAAACAAATATCAAATCCAAGAAATTCTTCCAAATCTTAAGATGTGCCGATCGAAACCACCAAACCTCCCTCCGTTCATCGCTCGCTGTGCTGTTTTCGTGGTTCCACCTCCTACGCTGATACAAAATTCTATCTTGTCTTCCTACTTGGAATATGTCTTGCACTTGGGCATTCACTTTTCCATAGGCACTCCGAGCTCGCATCTACTACTTTCTCAGCGTGTGTGATGCCTACTGCCCAGAAGGGTGACCGGATCCTTCCTTTCCATCTGGCACCAGTGCCACCTTTGGAGAAAGACATTGGAGGACAAGTTTATCCTTCCCAACAGACTTGATGGTCCCTTGGTGTTTTCTCTACTCCGTCACTGCCGGGCAATTTCGCAAGCACCCAGCGGTTTGTGGGGATGTTATGGGGACCCCCGGACGGTCCATCCCATCAACTAAGATGAATGAACCTGTCCACGGTATTGGATCATGGAGGTGATCGGGAGGTAGGTCTTGACTGTGTTCCAGTTTTGCTTCCATTGGTATTGAACAACCAAATGCCGAAATCCGCCATCCTCACTCTTCTGTCCCGCTTTTTCCCCGGGCAGGCCATAGAAAAATGACGATCTGCTTGACACATCTTCGACTGCTGGGTGGTCCTAGTTGTTGATTTTTATGCCATGCATAGAGGTGGAAAGAACCCCCACTTACATAGAAACCCATTTCTTTTACAGCCGTTCAAAAAGGGGTGAAATACCTTACATACCCCATTCAAACACTTTTTTGGTTTTTCGGGGGCCAATCAAATCCTGGCCCATCCAAGCTAAGGGGTTTGGTTGTGCCAACATCAGGCTCAAAAACCTTGGGGATTCTAATTCTGCCCCTTTTTTGTATGTGCTTTGATTTTGGACTTGGCCTATTTTCAGATATTTTCAACCATGAAAATTTGTTCATAAAAAGGTTGGTCACCACATAAGGTCTAGAATCCTAAGGTCTATAATGATGAAAGTTCACGGCACAAACCTTAGGGTCTAATATACAATGTTCCAGCGACATACTGTTGGAAGACGTCCTGCACAAGTTGCGGTTGGTAGTTTCGCCCATTAGTTGCGATGGGTTTGATACATCCCAGGTGGTTCGCAGGATTTGTGAATCATCAACGGCATTAAAGGTCTACTATGATAAGTGAAACCAGTTCTACAATGCTCTGAACTGACAACCCGTCAAACCTTCAGAATCCTGCAACCTCTGCATCTTAGACCCTACACTTGGAGGATCAGCCCAGTGGATGTAAGCGGTTAATATAACTTTGGTTAGTTTTCGTCCCCTTATAAGTAGGGTTGTTCCCGGGTTCCCCTTCCAAATGGGCAGAACTTCATCCTGAGAGCTGATCCTCCAAGTAGTTGAAGGTATCTTTCCAACCAAAAACCACCCTATTTGTTATCCTGGGAACCTAAAGGGGTCCTTCCCAATGCCACCCCCACAAAGAAATAAGGCCCTAATAGCCGGCCTTTTTAAGGGAAAACCAATGGTTAATGGGGAGGATGGCACTGGCGGTGGTTTCCTTAGATTGCCATGATGTTAAGAAGAAATGTCTTCTTTGAGGCAATGAAGGGTCTCAAAAATGGATCGAGTTGAACAGTTCAGTTTCCATGTAAATTTTTCAAGACTCCCCCTGAAAACCAAAGAATGACTGGCTGGAAAATTCCAACCATTTGTGCCGATGTATCTCTTGTTAAAAAAAAATAGGTGATTTTCCAGCTTGCCATCTTAGGTTACTGGAAATTATCAACCCAATCAGTAACCTAGGCCTCCTGGGATCTAACATATCCTCCACCCAAAACACAATCTTTGAGTCGATCTACCCTGTTCTTTGGAAGATTCCGGGGCTCTAGCCCCCCCACTAGTAGGGAAATAGATCATCCCTAGCGACCATTATCGCTCCCCCAATATCACAGCTTAGCGCTATTTTCCCGCGGAAACCCCCATTGGGATATGTTGGACCGATCTTATCACCACAACTTCCCAACTTCAAATTCTCCTGTGGGAGATTTCACCAGTGAAAATGAGGGGGGCCCTGGTTCACCTAAAAATCACCTACGATAGAAAAGGAAAATCATTTGAACCAAACCTCCATTTTTAAAATTCCATTCCTAGGGATCCTGGCTCACCTCGTCAGATGATTGGGGTGTAAAATCACCATCTCAGCCAGGTATTGAGGTTCGATGAAACCAGTCTCAGAAGGTGGGCCAGGATCCCTATAAAAAGTTATTGACAGACACATCACGCGTTTCGGAGGTGATGAAGGACACCCCTTGCTCATCATCTGACAAGGTGAGCCAGGATCCCTACGGGAACCAAACCTCCCATTTTTTGTCAAAATTCCATGTCACACTACCCTAAAGGAAGCTATCTATCAGCTGAAAATAGGCCCTTTTCGAAAAGGAGATCTTCCGAACTTGGAAAACCACAATCATTTTTTAGGTCAGTTTCAGGGAGGGTAATCTTCCAGAGGAACAACACCTTGGCTTCATCCACATACATCCCGCCTTGGTCCTGGCTAGGATCTAACTCCTGGCCAGGTCCACAAGTTGGATCAAATATTTTTTTGAGGGGGACCTTAAAAAACACAACGAAAAAAACAAACACCACTTAGTAAACAGAACAATTGATCAATGGTGTTTGCTGGTTTGTTTGTTTGATTGATTGTTTGATTGTTTGATTGCTTGTTTGTTGGTTTGTTTGCTTGTTTGTTTTTTGATTTGAATTGTTTTTTGGAAGGTAAAACAGATTTGGTGACTACTTGTAGCCACTAGCCGCTAAGATCTTTGCACCATCCCGAAATCATGTCAATGTGTTGGACAAAAATATACCGGGTACTCATCCCGTTCCCAAACAAGTATGGAAAAACTCGTTCACGATATTTCACGAAATGCACCCCCCCGAAAACTAACCAAATCGCCACTGAAAATAGGCCGAAGCCGAAAAGGAAACTCATCAACTCCAACCATCAATTTTCAGGTGCTTTTGCTGTTAGTTTCAGGGAGGATAGGACTTCAACCCACCAAGTAGAGTAGAGGAAAATTAGCATTCATCGATCATGTCAAAATTAATTACACCCCTGAAGATTAACATGGAAAATAAATCATGGAGGTTTGGTTCAGATCATGTGTCCTTTCAAAATGGGTGATTTGTAGGTTCCAGCGGTTAATCTTCCAGGGTGTACCCACTTGCCAAGATCAGGAAATCAGTCACACCTCTTTTTTTTTGGAAGGATGATTAGTTGGTACCTCATGTCAATTACACCCCGGAAGTTTAACAGCGAGTTTACGCTGAAAAGTTACCATCCCCCAAAAAAAGGAAATGATTGTCTTGCAACCCATCATTTTTCAGAGGCAAACTAGTTGAACTTCCGTGGGTGTAGACTATCCATCAATCGTTCTTTAAAAAAAACACATGTTTTCGTTAAGGCCGGATGAACCAAAACTCAAAAAAACGGCCGTGGAAAGATTGGTGATGGAAAACAGGGATTATATGGGGCGGATTCATCCTATGGGATCCAAATAAATCCAAGGTTGACATCTGGAAGGCCACCAAAAAACTGGCCCCAACTACCATCCCCCAACTGCAGCGTATAATATACATTTTTAAACCATACATTCACTGGAAGTCGTTGCCACCATTAAAAAAAATGGGTGGTTCCTTTTGTATGATGATCAACCTTACTATGCTATAAAAAAGGGGTGGTTTGTAAACCCACCGGGTCACAAAAAATGGTGGACTTTCAGGACAAAAAGAACATGTTTGTTTTCCATATCCAGCATTGCACGGTTTGGAAACAATTTCGTTTGTTTCTCCAACAACCGCTCAATCTCCTGCTGCATGAGCTTCACGCCCCTTGGCATTTAAAAGTTTTGGAGGTAAGGCCTTCTGCTTTCTGTCGGATGCTCTGGCTCCATTTGGCCCGCTCCGACACGTTCGGGATCACGGAATACCAATGCCATGGTGCTCCCTTGCCCGCCGAAAATGCCTCGTGTGGCGATTTCCGCGTTCGGGATGAGAGAGGTATGGAG
The DNA here is from genome assembly GCA_000507305.1 of Breviolum minutum Mf 1.05b.01. Classification (NCBI taxonomy): domain Eukaryota; class Dinophyceae; order Suessiales; family Symbiodiniaceae; genus Breviolum; species Breviolum minutum. The sequence goes on from DF241694.1 coordinate 17,616, forward strand.
GAAAGTTTTGAACATTTGGCCCTCCATAGTTGGAGATGGGAATCAAAGACAGGAGCCTCTGCTTCCTCTCCACACTTCTCACAGCACGGAGCCGGTCCGGGATGCAAACTCGTCATTTTTTTTTGCGCCAAAATGGCTTGAGGCATTGAATACTGTTTATATGCAACAGTTTCTGCATTGCATAAGGATATCATTCTAAATAAATGATGACTTTGTTGATAAATTTTGAAATTTTTTGCTTAAAAAAACCATGGTAGAACAATCAACAACGTTTTCGAAAACGTTATATTAAAGAAATATATTATGAAATAATAATATTGATTAACCTTCCAGGGCATTTCCCCATGGACTCCTTAGGGGTTTCCCGAAGGTGCAATCGGTCGGCCTCCAAGCTCTGCGTCAACAACTCGCAGCGCGAGCGTTGCGCCTCGAAGGCCTCTCGGAACCTCGGATCAAAAATGGGAGAAAGTTTCAGGGAGTGGACCCTCCTGAGAACTAACATATCCCACCTTGGGACCTTGGGAAAAGGAAATTCATACCCACCTGAATTTTACATACACACTACTAGTTGGGGGTTGAACCAACCCATTTGAAAAATATGCTTGTCAAATTGGATCATTTCCCCAGGTAAGGATGGGAAAAAAAAATATATCCCACCAGGTTTCAGGGAGTGGGAAAACTCCAGGGAATGATCACATATCCCCCACCAAACGGGAAGTTCGGAAAATCATCTTCAAATTTTGACATTTTTGGGGGATATTAGTTAATTCCCTGGAGGGTAATCGGTGGTTTCAACCCATTTGAAAAATATTAGTCAAATTGGATCATTTCCCCAGGTATCCGGGTGAAAATCAAAAAGATTTGAAACCACCACCTAGGAAAGTTTCTGGGAGTGTAATCAAAGTTTGTAAACCCTAAAAGGATCCTGGCTCACCTTGTCAGCTGATGATAGGGTTTTGTAGAATCACCTCCAAAAAAAGCAAGGTATTTTTGGGTTCCCATCAAGTTTATAGAGTTGTTGACGCATCATGCTACATCTATCTATTTGTGGATGACTTTTCCTTATCATTGAGGGATTGAAGGGTTTTTCGTTGGACTTTCGAGTCCTGTCTTCTCGGTCTTTGGATGATCCTGATTCTAGGGGATGGTGGCTCCGAACCGCTGTCTATGGGGTGAAATTTTCACCCAGAAAATCATAGAAACTCCATGTATTTCAGGCCATTCAAAGGGGCACCCCCTTTCATCCCACTTATTATGGCTAATCACCTCCCCCCCACCGAGATAAGGTCTTATGATCAGGGCGTATTGACCATTGGTTTCCCTTAACAAGGCGGAAAATTAGACCCTTATTTCTGAGAGCGGTGCATTAGGAGGGCGGTTGGTTGTCGACCAGTCATCATATATTTCGATTATTCAAAAGCACTCAACCATGAGTAAGTGTAGTGATTTTGGGGGGCCCATCTTTCAACAAACAATTGGGGGGCCACCCCTAACAGTGTACCCATGGTATTTCTAGGGATTCTTGGGAATTACAACCCACAAATACTTGCTATATGGGTGCGATACGCCAAGATGGATGGTTTATAATGGAAAACCCTATTAAAATGGATGATTTGGGGCTACCACTATTTTCGGAAACACCCATATAGGGCTTATATAGGGATTTCCCATAGGGGGCCCAACGATGGTTGAGGGTACATCCAACTATCCAACACCATCTGCCAGGGTACACCGTTTCCGGTTCCACATCTGATGTTCCAGCCTGGCGAGACACCAGCAACAAAACCCACCAGTGACATGAACCGCCGTGAAATCCTGGTTGGTCAACTAATGGACATTCTCAGAATGGCTTATGAATCTTTATGTAAAAAACTATAGAACTGGGTGGTAACTGTTGATTTATTTCAGAAATTCCGGCTAACTTAACCAGTTGAGGTTGGTAGTTTATACCACTTATTTGATAAAAGGTTTTTGATACATCCCAGGTGGTGCAGGAGTTCTGAACCATCAACAGTATCTTGGATGTCCTGTTGGACGTTAGGATCAATGGCCTGTAAATGGTAACTATAACCTACTTATACATGGGGTCTATTCCGGTTATAACCCACTGATCCTAACCTTTTAATCACTTTCTGAGATATTCAAGTACACCACCCCCTCAAGACTATCCATATCGACTCTGAAAATAAAAGCTCAAAGGAAACTTGCTGTTAGTTTCACGGAGGTCGACATGCATAGGTTCACTTTAACGGTATATACATGTAGGTGAATAAATTCGGAACATGTGGATCGTATGTTTTCATGTTGCACAAAACAACGAAACAAAATGCCATAACCAAAAAAGGTGACATTCGCAGAAGCAACTTGAATCACATATTCCCTTACTAAGATGGAAAATCATGAAACTCATCGGGAAAATATATACACTCCGGAAGACTAACATAAAACCTGAAAATCCTGGTTTGGTTCAGATCATGTTCCTTACTATTAAACAAGGTGATGTTCAGGTTCCAGCCGTGAATCTTTCGGGTTCAAGATAAGACCTTTTTACCCATCAAGAATCAGTTTTCCTAGTTGGTGGTTTCAACCCATCTGAAAAATATGAGTCAAAATGGGTTCATCTTTCCCAATTTTCGGGATGAAAATAAAAAATGTTGAAAAAACCACCGGTCCCTAGTTTCCCCCATTTCTTTCCATGGGGGGTTTCCACCCAGCCCAGCCCAGGCATATCATCATCGTTGTCGAATCCCCACCTTCACGGCCGCTCGAACTGCCGATGGTGTTTTGGACCGCCCACGGTAGCGCCTCGAACTGCCGCAAGAAGCGTTTGGAGGAAGGCCTCTGGTGGTTAACTTACTAGTTGGTGGGTTGAACCAACCCATTTGAAAAAATATGCGCAATCGTTAAATTTCATCATTTCCCCAGGGATCCGGGTGAAAATAAAAGATATTTGAAACCACCAGCTAGACTTATATTTCCTTCTTCGGTGCTCGGAAAACATACAACATATTCCCCAAATGGTGGTTTAATCGCGATGAACATATTGAACATGGTGATGAATCCCGTGGTAGCAAGTGAAACATCACCTTAAACAAATCAAACTTACGAGGAACAACTGGGAAATAAATTCAGTGAAAGGTGGTAGAATGAAACAAAAATGGAAGGTGTAATTATTCNTATACCAAAAATATAAAAAAAAGGTAGATAAATCTACAATTCCCAAAGGATACTCTCAGCATACTACCATATCTCCCAAAAAATCTTTGAAAAAAATTGCAAAAGATTTCCCATAGGATCCATGGGACTGGTATATTTACCTACATCTACCATAAAAAGTCAACTAAATGCAGGTAAATATATCAGTCCCATGGATGCTATGGGTCTTGGAAACATCCATATCAAGCGGACATGGATGTCCTACCAGTTGCCAGATAGTAGCCAGCACGTCCACCAGGACCAGCTCGAACCTCCGCAGGTGGTCCATCAGCATCGAGGCTCCAGGTTGCCACCCCAATATTTTCTAGTCGACCGACGGGTCGGAGGGGTGCAGATGTCTAACGCAAAATGTTCGAGTTTGGTGCCGCGGCAGTGGTCTCGCATCTTGACTGCAACGAAATCTTCAAGGGGCACAAGACAACTGTCATGACTTCTTCCCTGTTGGAACACACTGAAGGTACAGGTTGGAAACCTGTGGCAACGAAACCATACTCTCTTTTGATTCCTCAGTGTCGAAAGAAGCAAAAGGAGCTGCATGACATATGTTGGCAGCGCATAGGAGGACATTCTGGAGAGAAGATTGCCTCAGTAAGTGAGACACCGCGCTGTGTCGGGAAAGGGTGTTTTGGAATAGGAGGGGCAAGATGGCCCAAGACGTGTTGATCGAAACCTGGCAAAAAATCGCTCCCGTTCCGTTGGCACCTGCAGAACATGCCTTTCCTCAAGACTTCAAACCTTTACATTTGCTATGGCTTATTGATGGTTGAAACAATACCTCCACAAAACATATGTCAGTGTTGTTTCTCAAACGATTTTTTGACAAATGATTGAAGTGAACATGGGTTCTAAAACAATCCATTTCTTCACTTCCAGCTTCTTCCAAGAGACCTTTTGATTCCCCAAATGGAGGTCCCCCTTTTCCCCCTGAAAAGGCCACTTGAAACACCAAAAGGTTTATGTAGATACCCTAAACAACGAGGTATCTAATTACTTTCCATTGGTCATCCTGGTTGGAAAATTTTTGGATCCTTACAATGGTTTATGAAATAATCCCTACATAATTGGGTAGTTTTTCATCCCTTCTATACCCTAAACAACCAAGTTTTTTTTTCATTGCTCAAATTGCTCTTCAACCTGAGCTTCCAGGCAAAACCGCTGCCACGACCGGAAAAACAGCACCGCAGCGAACGGTGGTTTCCCGCGTCGAACGGAAACGCGCCGGTGGTGGAAGCGCATGGAGCGGCGGCCTCCCGACTTCTTGGGGTTTTGCCAGGAAGCTGAGGAAGCTAGTAAAAGGCTAGGATCAGTGGTACTTGGGTGTCCCAGCAAGTTAGTAAATGGTTAGTAAATGGCTTATAACGTACTTCTAAATGGTGGATTTTGGGGGTATAACCCATTTATACATCATATACATCCATTTACTAACTTCCTGAGACATCCAAGTAGGATCAATGGTAGTTCAAAATCTTAGTTTTCTGGATTTGATTTACTTAAGATGCTGGGAAACAGTAGAGTAAAACATGTTCTCGCAAATAGTGGAACTTTTCATGGCGATGAATCCCCTGGTAGATTCTGCAACAAACATCACAAAAAAAACAAAATCAAATCCTAGCTGGGTTCGCAAATGGTGGTGAATCATGGTGATGAATCCCCTGGTAGATTCCGTACCAAAATTCACAAAAAAAAACACAAATCAAATCCAAGCTGGGTAGTTGGTGGTTGAACCAACCCATCCGAAAAAATATCAGTCAAATTGGAAAAAAAGCCTTCCCCAAATAGGGTGTGAAAAATGGTGAACATAGAAAATATAATGTCAACCTCGGATTAATAAACCCCTATAGTGATTATTAAGGGGGGTACCCCCAAAAGTGATTATCATCCCCTTAAAAATGGGACCCCCCCCAATTAAACAACCATGGGGTTTATTAATCCGGGGTCAACATTACACTTGAAATGCCACCACCCCTAGCTGGGTAGGTATCCCATTTCCAGTCACCAAGGGTCTGAAGTCTCGGAAACGACGTCCGCACCTCCATCTGGCCAGAGGTGTTGTTACACCTGCCGGTTTCACGGAGCAGTCTATCTTCCCCGCAACGGGTTGAGATATAGGTCATATTTTATATACACCCTCCAAAAACGATATAACATATCCGCAAAACGCTGGCCGTCAACCCTCACCAAAAAAAAACATGGATTTTGCGTGCGATTTTGGAGGGACACCCCAAAATTTCCCGCAAATTTTGGTAAGTTTTTTGGGAACACAGAGTTGGGAAAAGATTCTTCCAAAGCTAAGTAGAAGTGATTGTGGCACCAGTTTAACCTCTCAACCAGCAAGAGGATCATATTCGAAATTTCAAACAGCAACACCACTTTCCATTTTTCCCTACTGCTACAAATACCCTGTGAGAAGGTGTTTAGGTACCCAAAACCCACTCCAAAACTACTTGCAGAAGGGATTGAAGCATAAGGGTTTGGAATCTTTTTCACAAAGTTGTCTTACCCCACCAAATCACCAAGAAATAAAAGTTTAAACCTTTAGGGTTTCCTTTAAAATAGTCTTTCCCAGGGGTTCCCAAAAAGTTTAAACAATCTCTAAAATTCACCTTCCGAGCCTTTAAGTAAATGGGCCAAGGACTTGCCGTCAAGTAACTTCACCACCCAAAAAAGTCGTCAAAAGGACGTGCCGCGCTTTCCCCACAAAAATCAACTAGCCTCCAGGAAATTAACATATCCCACCAGGGGAAGTTCGGAAAAGCATCTTCAAATATGCCGGAAATCAGGGGGATATGTGAATCCCCTGGAGGGTAGCCCTAAGACTCCGAAAACCCCTCAAACATGGCGGTCACTTTGAGGACCTAAAATTTCTCCCGCTCTAAAGGTTCAGTCACCCCCGTTTGGAGTCCTAAAAAAATCACTGATTGGGATTCGAATCGGGCTACCCCGATTCAAATCCTAAGCCACCGGGACCCAAACCATCAATTTATCGCCATTTGAACAAATTCCCGGGTCAAAAAACAAGACAGCGATGATATTTCCATCGGAAAAATCATTAGGGAGAAGAAAAAACCCTCATATGATCCTCATTTTTGTAGCTTTTGGAAAGGTGTGCTGATTGAAACCATGGGGGTTGTAGCTCCAAAGAATTGCCTGTTATGAAGGGTGGTTTTAGATACCCTCAGCTAGCTCCCTTCCGTTCGCACTAGCTTGGGAGGATCGGTGTTTGAACTCCAAAACACCTCCAAAGCCAAGGTATTTGGAGGTTTTTGATAGATGCACGCCCCATAAAACCAAAAATAGCCCCCTGGAAAATGGTGGTTGAGAGACTACGTTTCTTTTTGAGGCAAGTCCCTTGTAGGAACATCTGGCTCCACTTTGCTGCCAGCTTTCAAAGCTTGAACCCATTGATAGGCCTTGTCCCTGAATTGAGCAACATTGAGCCTTAAGTGGAGCCTTCCAATCTTTTTGGTGCCGAAAATAACGTTCCTCGCAAGATATTTAGAAGACTAAGGCTTTGCCCCTTGTCCTCCAACCACTCAGGGATTGGAATGCCCATATTTTTGAGTCTGATTTTTTAAGTGTCTGCGAATTTGGCTTCGGTATCCTCTGTGATCATACCTGGGATTTCTTCCCAGCATACCACTCAAAAGCTCCAAAGCATCTGCGAATTTGCCTTCTTCAGGCAAGCCCTGAACAGGCATATGGCTGGATTGAGAAAACTTCCAACGGGACATCCAAGCAACCAACCTCCCCTTCATCATTGCTTCCCCGGTTAGAAGGCACCTCCCCGTGGGACTCTGGGGCCGGCATGGCTGAAAGAGGGGCGCTGCATGGTTGTTCAAGCCAACGTTGGGAGACGGGGGGTGGAGTTTTAGTGCACCTTCTTGGGGATTTCAACCCAAATTGACTCGTCTATGCCGCTATGCCTATCATTTTACTGATCTAATAGATGGTTGTTGAACACACCAACATTTTTGAGAAAATATGCGCTGAAGTCAAAATGGCTGGCTAATCTTTCCTCAACGTTTGGGGTACAACATTTTCCACCAAACAATCGTGGAGGGAAAAATGTGCTGAACCAATTTACCAATGCTGAGGTCTAGTCCGGTGAGGGGAATTCTCATGATTTTTGGACAAACATCGCTAGTTACAGGCGCTGAAGCTAACAGCCGCGAAGCCATATATCAGTTTCTCGTATCATCCTTTCAAGCCTAAGGCGACCCGGGAATGTCCATATAGTGACATAGGCTGCTTGGTAAATCATGTGAATTTTCTACAGCTTTTGAACTAGCAGGCAGCTGCAATGACGTTGACACAAAAAACCCACCAAAACGCAAAGTGGGAAACCAAAAATCCTTGGGTTTCCAGCTTGGTGTGGAAGTCTTATCTTCTTCCCAGGATGCTAAACTCGTGGCGAATGGAGGCGGGTTTAGCTTGGAGATGCCTCAGTGGTCACGAAGGGTTTTTACCGCATCCCGGGAGGACACCGTGGGAGGACACCCGGATTCCCCTCCATGGTATGGCCATCCGCGTTTCAGATGTTTCATGAAGCAAAAAAAACCTTGGAGGATTTACGTCCCAAATGTCCCAAGGTCCAAAGAAATGGATGGAAGATGAACAAAAAACAGTAAAAGGAATCCCATGGCATCCCTTGTGACTGGTATTGTTACCTACCTGGACCTTCCACTTAAAGGGTGTCAATATACCACCCCTTAGGGTTTAATTGGCACCCCTTGGAAGGTACTGGTACATCTAGTTGTTTTTTTTTAATATTTCCATAGTGAAATGTGATAGGTAAATATGCCATATATACATGGATCCTATGGGAATCTACATGAAGAGATGCTGCTTGTTGGACTGGCATCAAGGATAATTGACAGTCGTGAGCCTCATTATCCAACTTGAACCCTTACACCCAGTAACCATTCACCAATTTGTTGGGACATCCCTGTGTTGGTTGGTGGTTGAACCAACCCATCTGAAAAATATGATCGTCAGAATGGAAATCTTCCCCAGGTAGGGGTGAAAATAAAACATATTTGAAACCACCATCTAGCTGTACTCAGTACATCAAGAGTTTTTCGGGCCACCCCAAAAAGCCGTGGAGCAGGCCCGAATCACACAGAAAAACTACCCGAAAAGGTTCAATGAACCGGCTTCCAAAAAAATGGTCGACATGAAAATTCAGAAAATGAGTTTGTCATTTCATTCCCCCATAGGATCCATGAGACTGGAATATCTACAGTATATACACCATACATGGATCCTATAAAATTGGGTTTGGGATTCATCACGTTTTCTTTGAACACATATTTTGGCTGCTTCTCCGTATGCGCAGCGTCGCGCGCGCTCCTCTTTGTTTTCAATGTCACGTGTTTTCTGCGACGAAACGTTTGCGACTGGATCATCTACAGGAGCCACATTGGGGTTCAGTGGTTCAATCAGGGGCTTCAAAGAAAGTCATTTTGGGACATGGTGATGACATGCAGATATATACCCTAGGGATCCTGGCTCACCTTCTGAGAATGGCTTCATGGAACCTAAATACCTTGCTGAGGAGGTGATTATACACCCCAATCATCTGACAAGGTGATTGGATCCCTAGGGATATTATACCTGGATCCTCTAGGTATGTAAAAATTATGCTTTTGCTGGGCTTTGTTTGGTGAAAGGGCACGCATTCTACACACTTGGAAGATTCAGGTTTTACAAATTCTTACTATATATCACATATTTCATATTGATGTTGATTCATATGATAAAAGGATAGGACCGGGCCAAAATCACTGCCCCATTACCATTATTACCCGGTTCCCAATATGTATAAATGAGTATATAAGTTCGCTATTAAAACAATCATTTGATGAAGATGAATCTGGCCAAATTCTCCTATTCCACCTAGATTTTCATGAAATTAGCCGGGGTCCCATTTCCCTTCCCAAAATGCTACTGAGCTTGGGGGCCCCCATGTCTGCATGTTAGACTGAGAGGATCATCCCATTTAGTAAGTGCTTACACTCCTGTAAACTAAACATAGCCATGGAACATCCACCATTTTGATGGTATTTACCAGGAAACATAAAGATTTTCTTGGACTATGTTAGTTTCAGGGAGGGTAAAAAACCATGGTTCGTTTTCGTCCCATAAGTAGGGTCGTGGGACCCCTTCGGAATTGCCATTCCATGGCTTATAAACGGGGTGATACGTCCGTCTTGGGAGCCCATCCTGCAAGTAGACCCACAATCAACCTGAATTTCCATGAATTTTCCAACATACCTCTGGAACATACCAAAACGACCCCCAAGCAAGAGTTGATGAAGGGATTCCTTTCATTTAGGGCTGAAAGGGGATGCATTGGGCATACTGTAGGGCTATGTTTGGGGGTTTTCTCTTAGGGAATTGGTTCAATCACAAGGCCGTAAGGCTTCCTATGGAGATCCAAATGGCCTCTTATCAGATATCCCTATCCGACTGCGGCAACCGCTACCAAACCTGCCGCCGCCGGGAAACGAAACGGATGGAGATTTTTGGAAGCACCTTTGGTGCGATTTAGAGCAGGTGTTGTTCACCAAGAATCTCAAGTTGTACCAGCGATAGAGGTCTTTTTTTTGGGGGGGGGTCCAATTTTAAATGGTGAATATCAGAGGGATGTTTTCCCCCCAAAAAAACTCCTGTAATCAAGGTCCTGAGATGGTTTTTTGAACGGCACAACTTGGAAGATCTTGGAAGTGTCGATCTACAACCATCCTGGAGTATTTGTGAAGGGAGTTTTCACCTTCCCCCCCAAAAAAAGACGGTATTACCGATTACGGTTTACTTATGATTTTGGAATATCAGCGTATTGGTCTAGTCTTTTTGGATGGAAAAGTTGTGGAGAATTTTGGGTCAAGTCAGACTATGGCAGTTGCGAATTCTACGATATTCTATGTATACTCCAGGATGCCTTCTCAAGGGTTTTGTTTACCCCTTTCTTTCGATTTCATTGCCCAGTGCGTTTTGCACTTGGCCAAAGCAGTTCGGCACGCAATTCCATCGAGAGGATCTTTTTCCGACTAAAAGGTGGGTGATGAGGACATACTGTTGATGGAAGAAATCCTGCACCAACTGGGATGTATAAAACCGTGTAAATAATGGGATAACCTACCTATCAACTGATGCAGGATTTCTTCCACCAACAGTACGAGGACCATATCAGCCCTTAAGGATGATGTAGATTCACCTGGTATCCTTCATGAAAGATGTCACGTTTTTATGTCCCTACCGAAACGACCAAGCGTCCTTTCGGCCTTCTGTTTCGGAAATTCCATCAAGTGATGCTTGGGAGAAATTTGTTGCCACCGATTCATTTTTTGGGGTAATTCATCACAATTCTCTTTACCCTCCCTAAAACTGACAGCTCGCCCCTGTAGCCCGTGGATGGTTGGAGTCGATGACATTTTTCTACCGGGGCAGGCCAGGCCTATTTTCTACGGGGCGTTTGCTGAGCTGTTATTTTTTCAGGGAGGGTTTCACCTGAATATCAGAGGAGTCTTTTCCCAGGATTCCAGTTGGCAAATTGAAAAGTTCGGGATTCCCCAATCACCCTAATTCGATGTACACCCTGGGAAGATGAACGGCTGGAACCCTGAGAATGTTAAAGTTTGGTTCAGATCATTTTCCTTTGAAAATTGGGGTGATTTTTAGGTTCAAAATGTTAATCTTCCAGGGTGTAAAAATCGTCATCCCTATAGTGGGGGAACTGGCATCCTGGACGACCAACTTCAGCCCCCCCCCCAAGAGTCTGTAAGCCAAACAAAGCAGCAGCTTGTTTGGTGGTTGAGTTGTCAGTTGGAAGAAAATGAGGATCAGAATGGAACGTTTGGCCCCCAAATCAGGGGTAAACAATCCAAAATATATCTTTCAATTTTAAACCACCGCCTAGAAAAAGTAAAAATGACAAATCACCCGATAGGCAAACAATTTCAAGTAAGTAGCGATCCTAAGTATACATAGTTCTCATAGCCATGTTGAATCCTCTTTTAACGGTAGAGCCATGTAAGGAAGGCTTTTTCTGAGTTTCATGTTTCAGCCACAAATCACTTCCTCTCAATGAATCTATCTCAATACTTGGCTACGCGAAGGGGATCTTCTTCGCCACCAGTAGTCGCACTCCTGGGTGATGGGAATCAAAGGGGCCTATCACCCCCGCAATGCTACCCTTGTTATGAAACAAGGCCGGAAAATCAAGGGATCATTGCCACTTATTTCCTTCTTGGTGGAAACGGTGGCATTGTGGTAGGACGGCGAGCACTCTTTCTGCCAGCATCATGGTTCAGTGGAAAATTTATGCTAAAATTATTTTGATAGGTAACTACGTTGTTGGGAACTGACCAATTTTCTACGGAACCCTGATGATGGGAGGGAACCAGAACCCTATGAACAATCATGAAACGGTTGAAGAGGTGTTTTGTCATGGCTTCCTTTTAGCGACTTTTCAGATGTCTGTTGAGTTCAGAAAGGGCCATGGTTGATATGATTGGAATTCAGGATGTTGATTTCAAATTTGCATAAACCCAGTTCATGTAAATCCAAACAACACAAGTGACAGTGGTCATAGTGGAACTTTACTCTGCCATGTGAGAATTCGGACAAATGAACAACAAGTCAATACAACTCACTATTGAAACACCCTCTCTGGTAAGCTAGCGTGACTGGCCGGAAATTTCTCATGTTCAATGGAAAACACATATTCATTCAAGGTCCATTTTCCAGTTATTTATGGCCAATCAACCAACCCCCCCCTAATGTACCCCCCTCCAGAAATGAAAACATGAGTGAGGCCTTATGAAGGGAAACCAATGGCAAATAAACCCTGACCATAAGGCCTTATTTCTGGGGGGGGGGGTTAATGGTTGGTTGATTGGCCATGACTTATCTTAGTTTACTCGGATGTAGGCCATGCATTTGCCATCAGCCATTGCATCTGAAGTTGTTTAACAACTGAGTGTTCCCACGTCAACAGCACTGGCAGAGATGCGTGTCCTTGGAAGGTTCTAGTCACAGAGTCACAACAAAAAAAAACAAAGACCACCGGATATCGGATGGAATCCTGATATTGAATGGCCCCGAAAAAAAATACCCGAAAAAAAACTAACAAACAAACATCCCCAAAAAAACTGGGCAGGAATGCATCTCAAAAACTTCACAAAAAACCAAACCACACATGCTTCTTGTTCCTAAATTTTTTGGAGGCGTTTCTTTGTTGGTGCCAACCTGTAACATTTTTGACCCTAAAGGCGTGAACAAGTGGGAATACAGATGGGATTCATTCATCCATAAAGAGCCGTAATTCCACATCTCTTACCATCTTCCAGCTACAAAATCACGGCAACATCTGCACATCTCTTGGCTGGTACCTGTTTTGATTGGCCTAGGTTTCACTTTTCCCATCCAACGGAATCCATGGGAGGGAGTCAGTTGAACTTACTATATGATTTACCTCATAAAAAATCAACTAATCATGAACAAAAAAAATGCTGGACTCATCCCATGGATCCGCAATTTGAATTTGATGGTGTAGTAGTAACCCTCATTTTTGGTGAATATTTTTTATGGCCTTAAATGCTTTGCCCGGTCAAAAACTTTCAACGGCCAATCATTTGCGGATTTCGGATTTTTTCCCCATGGGATCCATCATGGATCCATGTCGTATTTCTCTGGTTCCGTCCGGTTCTGCAAAGAGGTGGTAGCTGTTTTTTATGTAACTTCTGTCGACGCAATATATATCTGGAATAAGTGGTATAAAGTGCCAATTGGGTGATATATATACCCTAGCCTTCCAGTTACCTATATATTAGGTAACCAACCCCCCAGTTACCAGTATATTAGGTAACTAGACCCCCTGGTTCCAAATATATAGGTAACTGGAAGGCTAGGGTATATATATATATGATATATATATCATTGCATATAATTATACGCTATCTATCACCCTGCTCCCAGAACCAGAAATATCTTAGATTTGCTTGTTGGATGCTTGGGAAAGGTTCCAAACATATTCGGACCCAAATGGTGGTGAATCCCATGGTGATGAATCCCATCAGATCGAATTCGCAAAAAATCACGAACAAAAGCAAATCCAAGCAGAACCACAAACATCGATTAAATGGACCCTGAAAGTCCTTGACCACCATTTTGTTATCTCTTGGTTTATGAACTTCACCATTTTGCAAATAGAAAGGGTTCCATCATCATCCCACAGCTACCCTTTTGATTTAAAAGGATTCTTTTTTCTCTTTAGCTCCACCATTGAGTAGGAAAATACATTAAAAAAAATCCCGACGACTTCCATTATCGCTCCGCCCAACAGTCACAGCAACAGGAACCACCAAAACTTAGCGAATGGAACCATGAAATAAAAATTTGAACTTTATTTTCCCTACTACGAAATATGTAATCCCAAAAAGTTTAAAGATTACACCCTGGAAGATTAACATGGAACCTACTAATCAACCATTTAGAAAGGAAAATGATCTTCCAAGCCTCCATGATTATGTTCCATGTTAATCTTCCGGGGTGTAGCCATTGGCCAACTAAGTTTTCAAGTGGCAACGACTTCCAGGGTGGATTCGTCACTCCGAGCCGCTGTAGACAGACAAGCCGTGAGTGACCATCCGCGATGCGTCGGCGGCACGTCGCAAGAGCAAGCGCGCCCTGGGAATGCCAGTGTTAGTTGGTGTTTTTGAAAGGGGGTAAGTGTAGACTTCTCATAGGAAAAAGGTTTTTTTTTCAAAATAGATATCTATATTACATGCAATGCATTCATATCTACATCACAAAACACAGTAGTGACAGTGGGATATTATAAATACACACATATATATATATATATATATATACATAAAACTGTATATGTGCAAACTTGGCAACCGAAAGCCAACCATTTCTTTACTGGATGCATTGGAACTGGTGGAAAATCGCCCCCACATTTTTCCCATGGTAACGATTTTTTTGTGCAACTGATGGGCCCCAAGGATATACACCCCCCAAAATTTAACATAGCCCTTGAAAAATGATGGTTGGAAGATGATCCTTTCCTTTTGGGATTGCCTATTTCTAGGGGCTATGTCAAATTTCCGGGGTGTAAAGACAAGAGCCTTTGTAGCAACAAAAAGGTGGACAACTCTCATGGATCTGGGCAGTTACAACAGCAGGTGTTGTTGATGTTGTTGTTTCAAGCCACTCCAAACATCTGGCCAAATTATAATATTTCACCAACCTAGGTTTCTCTGAAATTTCCGGGGATTTCCCTTTCTAAAACCCACCATTTAGGGTGGAAATCGGGTCGTGCGAGGTCACGAGCTAATTTGCCTAGAAAAATGGACGAATCACCTTCAACAGGCGAGCGGCGAGCTGTGCAAACATGTCTGAAACGAGTATCTGAAAGTTACCCCAAAAGGAAAAATTGCAAATATCACCCTCCCTTGGACCCCAAGTGCCCATGAAAAATGAAGGTTTTACACCCAAAAATATGGGTGAAATAACCTCTAAAATTGAAGGTTTTGGGTTCCCATGGCTGGCCCTAAACCCGACCAGCATCCGAATGTTGTCAACCCACCCACCGACTTAAAAAACACCACCACCACCATCACCAACAACAACGAACACCCCTATCTATTAACATGCACCATAAGAATCAACCACATGTTGCTACATATTCCCTACATGGATCCTAGTATGAACATGCATTTTTTTTTAATGGTCATAAATCTCAACCTCTACATCACCCAAAAACAAAAAAACAACCAACCCCACCACCTTCTCCCCGCGACAAAAAAACTCGACTCGTTAACTCAACTTCACAAAAACCCACCGCCTCTGCGATGGCTGTAGAAGTTGTCTCACCCTGGCTTTTGGCACTTTTCGTTCCACCGCACGTTGATGCCAGAAATCCAGGCTGCGGAGCACCTTTTTTTGAACGTCGAAAAAAACGCTGCATTGGTTCGTTGGGGTGATTCTCTCCGGGATGGAATCCGGCGTTTTTTTTTAAAGGGATTCTAAGATCTATTGGGATAATTAAAATCTAGTAATAGGGGAGTTTTTTAAAGGCATTTTATTAACAACCCATAATTTTATTACGGGATTAGTAACAACCAAAAGTCCATTTAATAAGACCTTCTTTGGGGGGGGGACATTTAGGGTGGCATTTGGGGAGCTTTATGTTAAGCAACTTGGAGAATTCTTTTCGAACAAGTTTTGTTCACCACAAGGACAGGGAAACTCGAATGAAACTGTGGAACGTATTAAGCGAAGAAATCGGTGGTGTTTCGTTTTGTAATTTTCGATGGTGCAGCAATCAGGGCGACAAGCACAAGTTCAGATACTGTGTACATTCTGTAACCCCAAGAGTTCTTAAAAAATCCCAAGCCAACTGAAATCATCCAGTGATACGACCTGCTGATGCTTCAACTCTCGTGTTTCATAAAACCGCCGATTAGCACGATCTGAGCTTCCAAACACAGTACTCTTCCTGAACGTCTTCAATACGACCTTGGTGGGTTTCATGGAAAAAAATCTACCTTGTCTGTTTCGATTGAGCCCTTGTTGATTTGACGGAGTGGTGGGCTTTGGGGGGGGGTTAAGTGGGATTGGGATGCCCAACAAATGCCCAACTTGACGGACCGGAAACTCTGAACTTGCTAGGTTCTACACCTCCACACTTGGAGGATCATTCCAGTTAGTAAGTGGTTAGTAACCCCCATTTACAAGCCATTTAGGCCATTTGGAAGGGGAATCACCCTACTTAGGGGACTTACTAACCATGGTTATTGACCATTTACTAAATGGGATGATCCTCCAAGCATTGACCCACAAGACACGCACGGACCTGCACATGTGGTTGCTTTTGTAGAGGATGTAGTCGATTGACTGTTGAGTCCCCAAATAATGATCCCTTTCATAGGGATCATAGGGGTAGCAAACCAACAGCACTATTAACAATCAATTACACCCTAGAAATCAAACACAAATACTAAACATCGCCATATTTTAAAGGAGTCCACCTTTTCCAAACCATCATTTTGGTTATCCATGTTAGTTTTCGGGGATGTCATTTTTTCTAGATTTTTTGAGTGGGTATGTCACAATCAGGGACTCCACAAAAATCGGGATTGATCAGAAATACTTATTGCCAATAGATCTGTAGGGGCCCTTAAAAAAGACCCATCTCATCTGAGATTTGGCTGCAAGTTAACATTTTTAGACCCAAAAATCCAACTTCTACTGGTTGGTGGTTGAACCAACCCATTTGAACAAATATAAGTCAAATTGGCTCATTTCCCCAAGGTTCGGGGTGAAACTGAAAAAAAACCATGGTAAAACCACCATCTAAGCTAGGCTAGAAACCTTCCAGGAAGTTCGGAACGGTTGAGTTTCAGGGGTCCCATCTTAGAAAACGATTCCTTCAAAAACGGGGCTTCGAATCTTGCCAAAGTTTTCGGGGGGGTTTCACCCACTACGTTGATAGACTATACCTTTCACTTGGGAGGGGGACTTTCTAACCATGGTAGTTAACCGCCAAGGCACTAAGTGGGATGACCTTCACGCAGCGAACGAGTCCACATATCCCACCCCAAACGGGTAAACTCATTGACTCGAAAGTACCCAAATGAAAGGGTGGATACGTGATCGTTCCGAAGGTAGTTGTTACCTTCTTTTGGGAGAAGGTAACCGGATTTCGAGAAAATCTCAATTCCAAAAACTTGGTAAAACTGAAAAACTGGGAAAACTCCAAGGTTTTTAGGGTGTAATCCTGAACCAATTCACCATTTTTTTGGGGGGTGTTTTGTCTATTTTTTTCTCGCGATTTCTGTTGCTTCTAAATCGGCCCAAGTGGCCCACTTCTTCGAGTCCAGAATCTCCAGAGAAGAGAACTAACATCAATGGACCCAATGGCACGGAGTCCTAAGCAGCATGGCCATCGTCGTGAAACCCCAAAAAACATAACGTCCCTCAAACTAATATATACAAGCCCCAGAAAATAGATAGAAAATAGGCCTTTCCAAATTTCCCAAAAAGAAACTAGTCTCCCAACCACCGTTTTTCAAATGTTAGTTTTAGGGAAGGTAAATGATTTGTCATGGAATATTCAGGCTGAGCTTCTGCAGTAAGTTAGGTAAGGCCATGAAGATAGATGTATGGAGTTTGAAGATATAGTAAATATAGTGTATGTACAATAGGTATTGCTCGTTTTACACTTAAAAAAGTGTCTCTGATGTTTTCTTAAGCTACCAAACACATACATACTGTTGATGGCTGAAATCCTGCACCACCTGGGATGTATGAAACCCTATAAACAATGGGATACACTACCAACATCAACTGGTGCAGGATTTCAGTCAACAGTATCATATATATCATATGGCCAGCGTTGGCCTTTTGTTGGAATCAATATTTTTCCTACAGCTTCCAACCAAAAAAAATCTCTCCACCCACCTGGACCCTCGACTTTCCGAGGCATTTTTGTTTCGTACACGTTTCCATCAATGGAGTTTCCTGGTTTCAGGAAAAGTTGGTGGGATCGGTGATATATATATATATATACTGCCAATTGGGTGATTATTAATATCACCTATATTACCACCAACTAAAGGGAACCAGAAACAAGCATTGATTCCAAGTGTCTTGAGATTGGTGATTGTCACTTTCATCCAAGGAAGTGGACGTCATATCGCTCACGTTGCCGAGCCACCTGCAACAGGTCAATGGACATAGACAGGGGTTGCCGAGCCTTGTAGGGCTACAAAACCATTAAATTAGCCACATGAAGGGGTTGCTTCACCCTATACTTGGAGGATCATCCCACTGGATATAAGATATATAAGTGCTTCATAGCCATATGGGCCATGTGGTGATCATAAGTCCGGTAAGGATCGGGTTGTTAAACTTTAAACACCCCTTCCAAACGGCCGAACTTCATGCCTTATAAATGGGGGTGATCCTAACTTTTCTACTTGGTCCGTTTCAACCCATTTGAAAAATATGCTCGTCAAATTTTTGATCATTTCCCCAAGTATATAGGGGTGAAAAGAAAGACATGTTAAAAACCACCACCTAGTTTTTTACCTAATGTAGATAGAAAAAGTCACACATGCTACATCCCCATCTGAGTTTTGCACGATCACCGAGCCGAAAAAAATCGCTCGCTCCAAACTCCAAACTGAAAAAATTCTCCCACAACAACCGACCGAGCGCGGGTATACCCTCTGGTAAACTAATATAGCAATGGAAACCCACCATTTCTAATAGGAAATACATCTCCAATTTTTTTCAGTTTCCCATTGCCATGTTAATTAGTGGATCCGGGAGTGTACATAAAACCGGCACCTATTGAGAAAAGGTCGTAAAAGTTGCAAGAGCACCGTGGAATTCCTCAAGTCGTTTCGGGAGAGAACTCCTACCAAAAATGGGCAGGCCCCTTAGCAGCTGTAAATGAGGGTGAGGTAAGGCCCAATAAATGGCCTTAGACATGGGTAACCGGGGACACAAATGACCCTACTTTTCTGATGGGGGTTCTTATCCCATGTATAACTGGTAGGGATCCATCTTGCAGGAATGGCAGAAACTCAATAGAAAATAAAACGTACCAAATGAATGCTTCAAACATCGTCGTTTATATATGTATATGTTGTTAGGCTTCGCAAAAATCTGTCTTTGAAGTTAGGTTAGTGGCAATCTCACTGAACCAAAGATAGTTGTTTCATGAAAATATATTAGGCAAAAACCATGAACATAGTCTCTGCCTCACAGGACATTAGGATGTTAGGTGTGAATTTTCCCTGCTTACAGGATGCGATTGCTAGGAGTTTCTTTTGTTCGTGAGTGACATCTTGTATGGCAGACTGTGCATAATTTCGGGGTCAAATTCGAGGAAGTGGAAGGCAGCCTTTTGTAATGGCCGCATGGTCGCGGCGTGATCGCGGACGTCGTGTTGTGACCAGATGTTTTCAGTGAATTTTACATACACACTATCACTACTACGCTCACCCCTCCCGAAAAAACTGACACCAAAACTTCCTGAACATCAATGGTTGGAAGATGACATGTTCCTTTTGGAGAAATTTTGGTCTATTTTCAGGGGGCTTGCACTCGCGATCGCTTCCTTTTAGGGAGGATCTATATATACCCATAGGATCCATGTATGGTACATTTCCCTACATCTAAAATAAAAATCAACCAAATGTAGGTAAATATGCCATACATGGACCCTATGGGTATGTATATACATATTTATGAATCTTTCAACGGCCCTTTCAGGCACACATCTGCATCCCAGATTCAGAATCATCTCTGGTTGATGCAGGATGTAATCAGGCAAACGCTCATTCAGCAAATAGAGAAGCAATCGATCACCTGAAAAGGTAGGGAAGGTACTGTTGATGTCAATGGTTGTTTCCTGGTTCCCTTAATAGGTGGTAGGTAATATATAATTCCCCAATTGGCAATATATTTGGTATATAAGTGGTATATATTGCCAATTGGGGGATTATATGGTAACCATATTTTAAGGAAGGGAACATCCGACATTTGCCGACTCTTCATAAATGTAAACTCTTCATGGGCAAACTGGGGAAATCTCAAAAAATCTTTCCATAATTGTAAAGGCAAAGAAGTTCCATTAATAAATTAACCAATCATTAAGGTTTTTTTTTGTAACACAGCCACCCAGCACCGTGTTTCGTCTCGAGTTATGGTCACATCACTTTAAAGGTTCGGCACTTTCGACTCGGCTCGGGGCTTAACTGTTTTGATCATCGAATCTACTTTCCAGAAACCTGGTTAGCTTCTGTCAATTTTAAATGGATTAATTGATATCTATTAGGGATTTTCTTAGAATCTGTGATTGAAAATTGTCTAAGGGATTTCCGAAATCACACTTAGATTGGGTATGAAAATTCATGATGCTTTTGATTCCAATTGAGGAAACAACATGCTTGAGAAGGAAATACGACACACACGCACACACAAAATACAGTACACGGGTGCTTCCGAAAATAGGTCTACCCCCCAAATCTTCCATTTTAGAGAGGTTTTCCATTACAAACTAAACCCCATCCATTTTGGGGTTTTCCCCCCTATATTTTGGAAACATCCCAACCCCAAACAAAACATCTAACACAAAAAAAACAGTAAAAAATGTGACCTTGCGGTTTAACTCAACCCCTCTCGTCACATTCACCCAGGACTCAAGGCTGAGAGCCAAGGAGCTAAAATGATTGCAGTTATGGCTGACGGAATCGTAATTAGCAGGCATGAATTCCTGACCAAGAGCAAGACCGATGAAACTCATCAACTCCTCCTTGCTCTTGTAGGAATAGCCTGAAAAAGTCAACTCGGAGGCGAAAAAAAACCCTGAAGTTTGAAGATGGAACACATGAACATTTTCAGTTTCCCGGAAAAATTGAGGATTTCCAATGTTTGGGATATACACGAACTTGAACTTTAACATGGATACCCAAAATTATGAAGAACTTGTTGAAACCGTCAAACAGGTAGAAAGCAATATCGCATGGTGTTAGCTACTTGAAGAATGTGTCTATGTTGACTAGAATAGTTCTCATGGGTTTGGGTTGGTTCAACCACTTCCATGTAACTTGTAATAGCTCAATATATCTCAAAAGGAATTCAAACAATTACACTCCCTGAAACGAACATAGCCCCTGAAAATAACTTGGGTTGTCCCCCTGCCCAGGATGCCAGTCACCACCAGGACTATCATTTTCTAAGGATCGGGGATCCCGATCCCGATCCCCTTAATTTGAAAACTGTTACTGGGAGGTGGGACAACCCAACGTACAACCATATCGATACACATCCTCCAAACTCCAAAAAGGCAACGTTCGGAACATCTACAAAGTCGACAAAACCCATACAAAACGTCACCATTTTTCTTCACGAATCTCCACGTTTCTCATATAAGATCTGACCAAATTATAATAGTTCACCAACCTAGGTTTTCCTGAAATAAGGGTAATTTCCCTTACTAAAACCCACCATTTGGGGGTCAAATCGGTCGTGTGAGGTCGCAAGATGTAACTGCAAGATTTGGCAACTTAACAGTTCGCCCCAGAAAATTGACCGTTGGCTCCCAAAATGGTCCCTTTTCAGGTGGGCGAAGCTCTTAAACTTTAGCGGTGTACACTTTGGTAAACCAACATATACCAATGAAAAACGGACCCGTTGGAACTTTGAAGATGTATTTCCTAGTAAAAAAAATTGGGGGAATATTCTCATTGATATGTTAGTTTACCAGAAGGGTATGGCTTGCTTTAAACTTAGGATCAAAGATTGATTGGATTAACACTCCCTTACACCCCTGAAAATTAACATGGAACCCAAAAATGCAGGTTTGGAAGATGATTTTCCTTTTCAAACAGGTGATTTTCAGGTTCCGTGTTAATTTTCCAGGGTGTAAGCCTTAGCGTCTCCCATGGCGCCCCTTGAGGCCCTGGGGCCCATGTCGTCTCCCGCTTTTGCGATTTTCCGAGCTGCCAATGAATTTCTTCTCCATGGGCTCGCCAAAAGGAGTGGAGCCCGGTTTGGACATGTAAAGCCTCCCACCGTACCAGAACTCCAAGCATCCTTCCTGGATGCAAACAAGGCCACAAGGCTTAAATTACCCTTTGGTCAAACTAACATGGCAAATGGAATATCCACCATTTTCAACAGGAAAGATATCTTCAAAGTGGCCCTTTTTCATTTGCTATGTTAGTTTACCGGATTTCATGGGCAATTTTAAGGGGGACACACGCCACCCAACTAGGATGTCCTGTTGGAAGTGCTGGCAAAAGCTTTGGATCAGTGGGTTATAGCCCCAATTTATCATTGTATTTACTTACTAATTTGCCATTAAAAAATGAAATACCTCCTGAAAAGGCTTTAGGAGGTTCAACCGCCTCCTGAGAATATATTCGGATGATTTTGGAAGACTTAGGGTTTATTTATTATTATTGTGGGGATATTATGGGAAACGAGTAGGTAAATATACCAGTCCCCATGGATCCTCTGGCTTATAGTTATGATTAACCTATGACCAAAAGGCAATTAGGTCAAATAATCGCCTACTATGGAAATTGATGAAGGGGTCCACCCCCCAAATGTCACCCCTTAATCAAATGGGTGTTTTTTGGTTTAGTGGTTGCAGGGGTCATTATATGAAACAAACCCAAGCAATGCACTCTTACTACGCGAAATCCCTGGAAAATTACGAGCAACCTTTGCATTAAAGTTTGTTGCGGCCGAAAAAGAAATGAGTCACATTTGTTGATGGAAGAGATCCTGCTCCAATTGATATGGTACATATCCCTTTTTTTCACATGGTTTTATACATCCAAAGGGTGGTTGCGAATGGGATTTCTGAACCATGTAACAGTATCTAATCTGGCCAAAGTATAATATTTCACCAACCTATATAGTTTTCCCTGAAATAAGTGGATTTTCCTTCCAAAACGCTACCCTTTGAGGTGAACAACTCGTGGTCATCGGTCCTTTGCTCGTGCTGAAACCGCGCCAAGGGGCCATGAATTCCACGACGACACCGGTGTGCCAAAAAGCAGAAAATTGCGTTCCCAAGAGCCACGACCAACTGCTGGCTTTACCGTTGCTGATGTCATACATCCTTGGCGAAACGCCGTTTGAAAATCAAGCATTTTTCAGCCACGGAGAAATAACAAACCGTGGAGGGTTGGTTTCTTCATGAGAAAATAAGGGAGATATGAGATTTCCTAAATCAGGTGAATATAGGGAGGGATTATTTACTATAACGTTTTATAAGGATCCCCAAAGTAACCAACCCGGATTCAATGGAAAGTAGGAGTTTGTTATTTTTTTCGTGGCTCATTTATTGAAGATGTACCTCCCCAGACCGTCTCTCACGCACACCTGTTTTTCAGGGGCTCAAGTTGCTTTTAGTTAGAGGGAGTGTAATTACTCGCTTCACACTGATTTTGGTTCATGGTTGAAGGACTCTGCAGCTTTCATCCTTGAATAAACATATCTTCAAGTTTTAAGTTGTTTTAGCTTTTTCAAAGTCACTGGGTAGCAAAGAGTGTGTCCTGCTTCCATCGTTTAACAACCAAAAAAACTAGCATACATGCACTTTGGGGTCATATCCCAACAAACACTCTAAAAATCACGCAGCGATTTCAACGGAAATCATTTCTGTAATATGGATTTTGTGAAAAAAACTGGGATACCTGGAGTACCAGCTGCTGCAATTCTCAACCCCTATGAGTTATAAGTTATAAATTTGGTGCATGGGGTTCTAACCCTACTGATAGGGGGTTATTTTCACTCCAAAAACGGGCCCATCTTCTAGAAAACCTGTGGAAATACCCAAGGCCGCCAAGAGACCATAAGTAGACTTTGTGCCGCCGTCGGCCAAGCATGAGATTCAAAAAATCGTGGTATAAGATCCTGTCATCATCTTCAAGGCTACTTTGTCCTCAGATCTCCGATTTTCTCCCCCCAACCGAAAAAGAAGGGGCCAGTGACTTGCCAGGATGGCCTTAAAACAATGATTCCTGCCCAAATGAAAACTTTTACACCAACCTTCAGATTTGCCTGAAATAAGGGGTCCCCATTTCCCTTGCTAAAGCCGCTACCGAAATTGCGGGTGATGTGAGGTCGCGTGCTAATTTGACCAGCTTTGGATGGCCGAAAAAAACAATGATCAGCCACCAACTCAAACTGGGTTCATCTTCCCCAATTTTCGGGGTGAACATAAAAAGATATTGGAAACCACCACCTCGTGGAGCCACTAACAAATGCAGTGGCTAGTGGGAGGACAAAGAAGACCTTCGACCAGTTACCCGGCCGAAAATGAACGAATGTCCACCAAAAAAGGTGAGGAATCATCTTCCACCACCATTCAACTTTCGGGAGATGATATGTTAGCTATTTCCGGGGGGAGTACCTCAATCTGCTCGTCATGGTCCAAACGTAAAAAATGGCCCATCCTGGATCCACAGTTTCTCATCGCAGACTATTTTCTCCACTGTTTGTTGAGGGTGAATATCTCACCTTCCTTCATCTTCAGTTGAGTGGGGGTGAACGATGAAAGATCGTTCACCCCAAACCACCTAAAACCTTAGCAGGTCCAAAGGTGAGTGTGCACTAAGAAGTCTTTCTTTTCAAGAGTTTGCTGTATTGCTATACGTCCATTACCATCATTATAGGAACCTAATTGCGATTTTTGGGCCCTCCAAAAGGGATATTTGATATCTGTTTGTATGTATATAAATACATATATATCTATATATGTATATACACATATGTACGCCTAGAGCCCTAATGACCTCTATTTCTGAAGGTTAAACCTTGAAAGAATGGCCTTTTCCAAGCAAAACAAGTGTCAATTGGGTTCTAGGCATGACTAGGTGGTGGTTTCAACCCATTTGAAAAATATCAATCAAATTGGATCATTTCCCCAGGTAGGGATGAAAATACAAAATATTCTAAACCACCACCTAGATCAAATATAAATCTAGGGAACCCTGACTTTTTGCCCAAGACACCGGCTTGATGACGCTGCAAGAGTTCTTTCGCCAGCTCTTGTTCCAGCAAACGCTTTGGCGAGGCCACCAGCGACTGACATGCCTGGTGTTTTGATCGTCGCAACGAATCTTCTGTCCTGATCACCTATCTCTCACTACACGTGACGGATCCATGGGATTGGTAGCTTTACCTACATGAAAACCATAAAAATCAACCATTCATCTAGGTAGACATACCATTACATACCAGTTTCCTGGATCCTATATGGCCCATGACTGCATCCACAGATTGAAATTCTGGCCCAAATGGAATACTATTTCACCAACCCTAGATTTCCATGAAATAAGTGGAATTCCCTTCCAAAACGCTACCTTTCGGGGCCCAGCTCGGTTGACCGTGAGGTCAGGAGCTAATTTGAACAGCTGAAATTTAACATCATGGCTAGTGAATCTACCCCACCCTAGCGTACCCCCCCCAGAAATAAGGGTTTTCATGAGGCCTTATAACTGAAACCAATGGAAGGCCGTATTTCTGGGGGGGCTAGGATGGCTACGTTGGGGGCGGTGGTGGTTGACTAGCCATAATAACATGAATCTACACCTCCCCACCATCTCCCACAAAATTGGCCTGGATGAGGGACTGCGACGACATGGACAACCTTCTTTCGGCGAAGTTTGGGCAACTTCAACGAAGGTGGGAAATGACAGAGGCAAAAACCATGGTTATTTTTTGGAGGCTGACCCTGTCTCCAATGCTTCGCGTGCACAACTTCTTGGCCATCCTTTGGTACCATGCTAAATTGCTTCAACTTTTCTTGGTGGTCACATTCGACATCTTCACTTAAATTCACCCAACAAAAAATCTACCTGGACATGGATCTCCTTCTAAGGTCTGAAACCCAAGATCTTGACTTTTTTTCAACTTCAGAAAGTGTTGGGTCAAAGTGATTCCTCGAGAGTTCAGTGGTGACCGGACAGCCTTTGAAGTTCACCCTCTTGAGTTGTATGTTTTGTTGCCTTCCTTGTGGGTGTCATGTAGGAACATGAGAATAAAATCCAACAGGCCCATAGGTCGCAGTATGCCAACTGCTAAATTTTCACGCTAGAGCCTTGCGGAAATTTCGGCAAAATGCATGAAGGTGAACCAGAAATTCGATGCGAATGTCCAGGGGTGTGCCTGATGTTGGTCTTTACGTTTCTGGACTGATATCGCCTGGTTCAAGTGCCAGGCGAAGTTCTCAGAAATGCTCCTCGTTAATGCTACTGCTTTTGGCACTACGGCCTTTAGAACTTTTGCAGCTCTGAAGCTCACGCTTCCTTCAGGTCTCCTGAAACCGTAACCATTTCAGATTTCAGACAACAAATATCAAAGGATTTTTTCCTTCATAAAGAGGTGGTTGGAATTTTCTTACAAACATGTTAACCCACACAATGTGAAACGCAACAGGGTGTTTCGTGCCAATTCCAAACATGATTTGAAGTTGGGTTTGGTCGCTGTAAATTTGCTTTTGGATCTGATTTTTTTTTTATCTGGATCAACTCTATGATATTTTTGAACAATTAGGACAATTCCTTGCTACTAACCCCTATGGTTGTATATACGCATAGTTTGGGTGTGGCCCCCTCCCAGTGGGCCCTTGCTTGGATGTCCCAGGAAGTTAGTAATTGGTTAGGATCAGTGGGTCGTACCTCCAAAATACCTTGATTTATAAGTTCAGGTGAAATAACCCATTGATATCCTAACCATTGATCCGAAATTCCTGGCCGGGACATCCATCCGCATCTGATTCTTTATTGGAGGGGCCCCGGCCTTGTTTAACTTGATTGGATCCATGACAAAGGTACTACCTTGACCCTTAAAAACCCGAGTCAAGCAGCTGTTGGAGCGGAATCCGTTCAGCGTGGAGCTCGAAAAGGCTCTGCAATCGTTCCAGCGCCTGACGTCTCTGGGGAGTGGGTCAATCGCGGAGAGCTTCCTGGGTTTGGGTGTGGTACCGTTGTCTTTGGAAGCTGTCCCCTAAATGATTTGGGTCCTTTGACCCTTGCTCCTTGGGCAAAATACAACCATCAATGAGGAAAGCGACAAAAATGAAGCAACTTTTATGTTTATAGGAGGAAGGGTATATTAGATGCATGGCTGGTGGTAATTTTGAGATGAACGCAACCGCATCTAAGACAAGGGCCCGTCAAGGTTGGGTTAAAACTAAGAAATTGTCGGTTTTTGGGGAGGCCAGGTTTTTTGGGGCCGAAATCTTTGGAACAACTTGGCTTGAATGAGTTGTTTAGCCGTTGAGTTGGGCATAAGCCATGCATCATTAGAAAAAAAAACGGACAAGAGGTAGGATTCCGGAAGTCCAGCTGGATGAAATATAGCAAATTTGTGCCAGAATGCAGGATATCTATTAAAGCCACATCAACTTGTGATCCACAACCACACATCACCACCAAGCAGGTTAAAACAACCATCAATTCCAAGTGAAAAATAGGTCCCTCCAATAGTAGTTACAGAATTTACATATAGCCATCTTCCACTGAACCATGATTATGGAAGAAAGAGTATATATATATATATCCATATATGTAATTCTATTATTATACATACATAGGAAATCATAGGAACGTCTTCTGCCCATCCATCGATCACCTTGGCATCATATTGCAAGAGTAACTGCAAGCGTCCATTGAGATCTCTCAGCATCGACAAGGAGGCATGGGACTCTAAACCTCTCAACAAAAAATGGGCCCCCAAAGTCACCAGTTATTAAAAAACAACATGGGGTGTTTCATAGTTTCCATGGCCCCAGCACAAAATACGTAGGATTTTTTTTCAACCACAGTGAAACCCATGTATTTCAGGTTATCTAAAGGGGTTTTGAGTTATAACATGGTGATGGGGCTCATCTTGCAAGACTGGACCAAAAATACATACGAAGCCAAGAAGTCAACGATCATCACCAACAAATTGGGATGTGTATGGGGAACGCTGTGGTGTTACAAGTTCCGAGCTTTGACGAATTCCGAATGGATGCCAAGTGGATGATGTTTTGGTTGGAAGATGTCAATTTATCTTGTTTGCTTCAAATAGGGCGTCGTTTTGGGCATCTATATTCAATTTTCGCTGGGGTCTCTTTGGAAAAATTATGGGAAAAGGATTTGGTGAGGTATTCTCCTGAACAGAATGTTGTTCCTTGTTCCATATGGCGTTCTGTGATTGCAAATCAATTCAACATTTGAACTAGTTGCACAATGTTGAGGATGCCATTCAATCGTCACCAGGATGATGAGGATGCCATTTTTAATTGAGTTGCCGGGATCCCAGTCGTTGATCCGGAAGCTTTGGGAAAAATGACATCACGACTTCTCCCATTACCCAGTACGGATCCATCGTACTGGAATATTTACGTATATGAATGGCATACATTTAGGGTAAATGTACAGGTAAATATTTCATACATGGAGCATATGGGTCCTGACTTTTCTTCAAGACAACTTTTCTCCCATTTCAGCGGTTGGCAAAACACCAGGGAATCTTGCAGAACACGACCCTTCAGGATCCCAGCAACGTAAGAGCCAATAGTGGATCCATTCCGCTTGATTCACTCGCCTGAGGTTTTGGATCAACACCACTTCGCTGACCCACTAGCCGCCATGAAACGTGATGGCTAACTGTCGGGGGTGTTCACCTATTTGCATGGTATATGAGGGTCACACATTAATGAACAACACCACAGGAGCCATGTGTGGTATATTTACTCACATTTACCATACATTTTCCGCCATTCACCTAGGTAAATATGGCAATCGTCCTACGGATCAGATATGGGAACATGAAAAGATACACTTGGTAATTACACCCTGGAAGATTAACATGGAACCTACAAATCACCCATTTAGAAAGGAAAATGATCTTCCAGGCCTCCATGATTATGTTCCATGTTAATCTTCCAGGGTGTAGCACTCATTGCCATACTTTTCCAAGTTCCGGTTGGTTTCGCTGAAAAAACTGGACAACAGTCTTCACATCCTGGAGGGGATTGATCAACTGAAAACCACAAAAGCAAACGTATCCAAGAACATGCGTACAGAAAACACAAATATTAATAGAAACATGCCACCTGAACACAGAGTTTCAAGTGAGCAAGGTTCAAAACTTTTTTATGACATTCCAAATCTAAGAATTTTCCAACATACCCCTGGAACATACCCCAGACCTTCAACCACCTGTTTATGAAGCAATTCCCTTCATTTGAGGGTTTGGGGATGCCTGGGGTATGCTCCAGGGGTATGTTGGGCTTCTCTTAGACCAAAAAAACCTGATTGGTTCCCTTGGGATCCTTTCTCTTAGCTGTCTTAGCTCTCCAAGGCACTGGAAGTTCGTGAGGGCCATCGCTTGAAAGACCTGGTTTTTTTTTGGAGAGAAAAAAAGTCACTTCCCCATTACGGATAGATACACCAGGGGAAGAGTACCCATACCATCCATGGGACCATGGGACTGGTATATCTGGTATATTTACCTACATGAATGGTTGTTTTCAATGGTAACACAGGGTAAATACTATATGTAAATATACCACATACCACACATGGATGGTATGGGGTATATTTACCCCTGTATGTGGGTTGATGTACCATGGGTAGAAATTGAAAAATCACTTTTTTTTTTGGCGGATCAATGGGAATGGCAAATCTAGATGTACTTACTTTTGCTAAAAGATCCAAAAATTAATAAGTACGGTAAAAAAAAACATACATCTAGATCTTATGTGACTGAAAGGTGATTTGCAAATGCAATTTCATAAATCCTTGGTGAACGACAAGATCCGAATACACAAATGTCATACAATCCTGGTAAAGCGCGATGTGTGCAACTAGCTCAACTAGGTTTTGACCATTGCCCACATTACATTGATCAACTAATAGTAAATTGGTGGTTTGGGTTGGTGGCTTGGGATTCTAGAGGTACCCCGAAGTAACAATCCTTTTCGTAAGGCGGATCCCCGGAATCCAAACCACCAACTAATCATTAGCTGACTTCCCGCAGTTCCACGATAATGTTTCTGAGAATTCGTTCTTGCAGAAACATGCTTTGCAATGCCATGACATCTATGCTCATTTTTCATCTCGTGATGCATGGTGCAAAAAAAATGTTTCTTACAAGGAGGCTGCTGCTCTATTTTGAAGGGACAGGGAATGGCAGATTTTGAGCCAAACAACTGTCTCATGATGACATTGGTGTACTCACAGGTTAGCTTCCCCACGGTGGTAACTGTTATGTATGTCTTCATTCATGTGGATGAAAATCTAGGGACTGGGCGATGAACACTGAAACCCCTGCCCTCCAAATATCTTGGCTTAAGTATATAGGTACTTCGACTCGAGAAGCATGCCCAATAGATATACTCTGGAAGCCGCTGCCACCATTTCAAAAATGGTGGTTCCTTTTGGATGATGAAAACCCGAAAACTTGAAAAATGGTGAAACTCGGAAACCAATCCTATAAAAAATGATGGTTGGACTTCCAGGGGATAGACACGTTTTGGATCAGCATGGTTTTGTTTCCTTAGTACTGACAGTTCAAGTCCACCAACATGATGGATGCCTAAACATCTTGAAACTCTAAGGCCACGGATTATAATTCCTACCATCATCCCCCCAAAAACTGGCCTTCAAAATTTCACGCCTTAGATTTTCACATAAAAAACACATGGAAACATTTCCTCAGATTTTCACCATGATATTTCACCATGATATTTCACCCCCGTTCCTCCAAACCAACCCCCCCCCGAACCACCCGCCTCTTCCACCGTCACACGTAGCAACTCGTCATCCTCGACCACGCCAGGCCAGTGATGATGCAGCGCCTCTTCGGTGATCGTCGGTTCCATCCGAAAGCGTTGGGACAAAACGTCGCAACGGAGCACCAAACGATCAAAGGCTTGGCCTTGGGTGGTTTCAGGGTAAACTTGTGGTGAAATTTTTCCAGGGTGGTTTTAGGATCACCCCTATTTATACGCCAAAAAAGGCCATTTGGAAGGGAACAACCCAATTCAGGGCCATGGTTTCATGGGAAATCTAAGGGTATACCCCCCCAATGCCACCCACGTTTCCCCTCCAAGAAATAGTCGGCGCCTTCTTAAGGGGTTATTATATAACCATTATTGTCCCTTAATAATCCACTAATAAGGGGTATGTTTTAGAGTGCCATGATTGGTGGTTTCATGGCACTTCTCTGGTGATTTTTTTTCCAGGGATTGTGCGTTAATTGTTTCTCTTTTTTGTATGCCTTTAAACGCATCGTTAGGTTGTGGATTTCTCCACCCTGGTTTTTTCTAACATGGCAATAGAATGCAATAGAAATGGTCCATGGTCAGTTTCAGTAGGACATACATCTTCAACTGGGCTGTTTTCCGTTGCCATGTTAGCAAAAACACTCTGCCATACTTCATGGGCTTCCGGATGGGGCATGGTTTTGGGGAACGGGGGTCCCCCACGGTGCTCGGGGGGTCCCGGGAATTTCCCTTGACACATTTTGGCTAGTAACTTGAACTGAGAAGCCGAAGCTACACAGTTTGTGCGGAGATTCACGGACGTTTTCTGGGGGGAAATAAGAATGACCAAGTATATTCCTAGAGCACCAATGACCTCTATTCTTGAAGGTCAACCCCTCAAAACAAGACCTTTTCTAAGCAAAACAAGAGTCATATTTGGGTTTGAGGATGTTAATGATTTACCAACATACTTGAACCCACAGACTCGGTCATCCCCCCCCCAAAAAAAATCTGCGTTTTTATGACCAGGTCTATTCACAATCTCAAGCAGTGCCTATTTCAAATGACGGCTGCAAAACCCCGAAAATTCAGGATCAGAGGGTTCCGATCATTGGGTAAATCATTTGTTGTTCAGACTTATGAATATACATTAGAACTACCCCCGGCACAGGATGCCAGTCACCACCAGGATTATGAGCCATTTTTAGTCGGGAAATCCCGAACTAAACCTTCATTTGCGACTGTTTCTGGGTGGAGGGTAGATCCAAGTATACAATAATGCGCCTCCAAACCTATTGTAAGTCGATTCGTCCTTAGTTGCACCCACTTACAACCAGGATTAGGGTGGATTCGGTAAGGGTTGCAGGGCGTTAAAAAAACTCTCCAACTAGATTACACCGAAACCGAAAAATCCATACAGGAAGTGCACTATTTACATCTCTATTTTACCTTCACTCTAAAACATATCATGGCTCAAAAAAAAGATACCACTATAATCGCCTCTCAAAACCAACTGTTTGTTGCTTCCCCTCCTGCCACGGGAACCTACGTTTCCTTCATTTTTAGGGGGAAAAACGTAATTTCACCCATATCTATTTAACCTTAGTACATTTAGTACAACCTTAAAACAACACCCAGGTCATTCAAAGTGACCCCTTTATCCCCCAGTTGGAGGTCACTTAGCCTTTGAAAAGGTCACTTAACCATCCCCAAAAGGTCACTTTGAATCACCTGGACATTTAAAAAAAAGTTAGTTCCCAGGGATGGTATATGGGTGTTTCCAAAAATAGTGGTACCCCAAAATGGTTTGGTTTATAATGAAAAACCCTATTAATCCATGGATGATTTGGGGGGAAAACCCACTATTTTCGGAAACATCCATATACCTACCTCCTTACCAAACCCCCCAACCCATTCACTCCAAGGATCGAAGATTCTGAAGATTCTCCAAGCCTTTGCCTTGGAAATCGGACATTTCCACCAAGGAGTAGCCTTAGAGTTTTCAGACACCTTGCCATGCCATATTTTGATAGGATCCATGGTTGCCTGGTATCTTATACCTACATGAATGGTTGATTTTTATGGTTTTCATGTAGGTAAATATACCAGGCAACCATGGATCCTATGGGTATGTTCATGGGATATCATGGGACGAACGGTAAAAGTTCCATACCATTTGCTGCTTGCTGGCTGAGTTTCAACCCAACTGAAAAATATGCGCAATCGTCAAATTGGATCATTTCCCCAATTTTCGGCGTGAAAATGAAACTATTTGAAACCACCACCTAGTTTTTAGTTGATTTTTTTGGTGAATGCAGGCCAATATCCCATACATGGATCCTATGGGTACTTGGATGTTCCAGGAAGTGCTGGGATCAAAGGTTAGGATCAGTAGGTTATCACCCCTCAATATATATCATTTATAAGTAGATCATAACTTATAACCCATTTACTAAAAATTGATCCTAACTTCCTGGGACATCCAAGTAAGGGCAACAAAGTTCCGTAAGGGGAGTTGGTGCATACACCTTGTGAGTTGAATTTGTTTAGGATGCTGAGAAAAGTTCCAGACATATTCTCCCAAATGGTGTTCTTTTATGGTGAAGAATTCAGCCGTAACGGGAAAACGGTGCTTACAAAAACGCAATCTGTCAGTGACACATGACGGATCCACGCATGGCATATGTGTATATATATATAAGTATGTGTAAAATTTTGAAAAAATAAATGCAGTTACATGTACGGTAGTAATCAACTACATGTAGGTATACTTATCATATCATGTCTTACATGAATGGTATGGGTGAAGGATCTGGGGTGACTTTGGCCAAACAAATCATCCTTAAAATTAGTGCCTGAATCACCTTGTGTCGAATGGGGAATGATTTTTGAACGCACAAAAAAAGACATTCGATTCAGTATCCCTTCAGCGGCTCAAACTCCTCAAACCTTTTTTGGCAAACCAAAAAAAATCTGCTCTGTATTTCCAAGTATCGAAGTGATTTCATTGCACCTTTCTCGTCCTCTCCTTCGACTCGTGACATCTTGTCCTGAAGAAAACATTTAGAAAAACACATCCTCTGTTTTGAACCGCCAAACAATGACGGCGAATTGCCAGAAGAGAATGCGATGAAAACTGGCTTCTGGTTGCTTGCGTGAATGGGTGAGCTTCATGAATCATTGCACAACGTCCCTTCCAATGAACATCGTGTCACTACTGCAACGTTCATCAAACTTATTTCAAATCAGGGAGGAACGTGATGGTAATAAGTGGAAACTCCATAGTTGATTTAACTACAAAGGACAACTACATAAGATTGTTTAGCACACACACGGACACCCCTCCAAACATGGAACGGAAATCAAGTGTGAGCAATGACAGTTTCTGCCTAGTTTCCAAGTCAAAGTGGTATCTCTTGCCATTGCTGGTCATATCAAAACGCGTGAAACCCGCATCCCGTAACCGCAGAATCTCAGCGCTGCTGCCGCCCAGGGGATACCATTGTCCCCCAATCGAAATCTCCACAGATTCGCTGAATGGATATGTAACGGTGCCTCGAAAAAAGGGCACAGGAATGGCGGCAATGTTCGTGGCAACATAAAATCAACAGAAGGTTCATAAATCAAGAAAATTCATATAATACAAGAACCCCAGCGCATTTCAAAAACCAAACCCCCACTGAATTGAAACCTGGGGAACGTACAAGATGTAAGGAAATACTTACTTTGTCAACTAACCTTTCGATAGAACATCGCATGGTTTTGCATATGTTGGGAGGGATTTCTTGTCAACATATATTACGACAATACCTTTAAAACAACACGTCTGGGCAAATTACTTTCCTTCCCAAACCTGAATTAAAAACAATTAAAGCTATTTTGGGAGGATTCCTAGCCTCCTGAACTACCTTTTGGGGTGACCTCGGCTGAGGTCGCACTTTCCCCGGCGCCTCGTGCTTCACCTGCCGCTCTGGTCACTTTGGGATGCGGCATTGCATCCAGGCTGCGCCAGGCACCGTTACATATGAAACGAATGTCACTCCCATCCGCCGCAGGTGGAACGAATGGTCGAAAACTGCGAACCAAAAAACTTTAGGCAGTGAATTCACCAATAATTGCCCGTCGGATTCATGTATGGCATTGATTTACCATAAAAATCTCCTAAATCGAAATTTAACTAAATATGGTCATACATGGGTCCCAAGGAGTGAGCATAGTATTGATGTCATTTCTTTTATTGCATATCCGTTTCAAACACAGCTGCCAGAACTTGTTTCATACCATGTGTTTGGGCACCCCTGTGGGCACAGTTATAAACCACGAGTGTAAATTCTAACTCATCACGTTTGCAGAAGCCATATGAAACCGTCGCTTTCCAGTAGAAGAAGTCAGAAGGTGGCAACCATGCTAGCAGGAAGTGCTGTGTTGACATGATGATGGAGTGCGCAGTGACACGTTTTGATGCAACCCACACACCCCACATGAGAAATTGGAACCATGATTTGTACAGGTAGTATGATCAACTTACATGGGTGTAGGGCGATGCCCGGAGACAGTGCGGCACCATTGTCGTCAGTGGTGAATTTTATGTACATGTGAACGTTGGTATTTGAGGTGATTGCTTCGCAGATTTGGCGAAAAATCTTGATTTGCAAATTCCAAACGATGATGGCCACCATGACCCAAACAAAGCGATTCTGGACGTTCTGCAGCTGCATGGGCGTGCAAAGGCGTATTTGTTTCATTCTATGTTGACCTCGGATTTGGCCACCGGATTGTATACTGTTTGTTGGGTTCAGAGCACACGGAACAACGCTGGAAACCAAATTTGGGTGAAAATGGGACACCACATCTGCACCATAAAACTGATTTGAACCAGACATTGGAACAGCAAAAACCCACAACACTACCATGCAGCGAGGGTTTGATATCGAATGCGGTGGAACAAGACTGACTGTGGTGTCGCAGGGTGCACAAGCAGTTAAAATTTGGGACGACCAGACCTTAGTTGTTCAACTCAAGCGTTTAGATGAGGCGCCAACTGACCGGTGTTGAAGAACAACTGACACCACGATTATTTGCCGGACATATTCGCGTTGGAAACCCTCACATCAAATTGCAACATTTTTGTCAGACATGGTGATAGGGCGTGCCAATGTTCGTTAATATCCATGGGTGAACTTGAATATGTGTTAAGCACGATGACAAACGGGTGATACGCATACAATGATGGGTTTCTTGCTGAACTGTTCACAATATGTCTGCATGGAGGCAAAAAAAACACACGAAAAAATGCATTTGGAATCATCATGGCGTCGCAGTGTTTTTTTTCTCATTCTGCCAAAATCCGGAAATGTGTTTGAAACCAACTATTGGCGACCTGTAGGTTTTTTTGTCCCAGACTTGCTTGCTAAACCGTTTGACCGCTATTGCATCCGAAGGAAGACTTTGGTTTAGACCGAAAACTGGTGTTG
The DNA here is from genome assembly GCA_000507305.1 of Breviolum minutum Mf 1.05b.01. NCBI lineage: Eukaryota > Dinophyceae > Suessiales > Symbiodiniaceae > Breviolum > Breviolum minutum. The sequence continues at coordinate 53,601 of DF241694.1, forward strand.
ACCATGCCTTCGTTGTGTCGGAAACAAATATTAATAAAACTAAAACATTGGAATGGCAATGCGGGATGTGGTTTGCTAGCTTAGATTTGCAAATTGCTTTAACAAAGTTGGACATGGAACATTGTTTCCGGCTCTAACTGCACATGGTATCTGGGAAAATTATTTGGACGTACTGGTGCGACCTTACCAAGCATGCAAGGCGGAAATGGAAGCTAAAATTGACAAATAAAGGCTTGAGGCTGGAAAGGGACACTAGGTTAACGAACTTGCGGCATGCTGACGGCCTCATGATTTTTGCAACATCTCGTGGGGAATTGGTTATCATGGGTGAAGGGCGCAAACACTTTCCCTCATTGGGTTGTATTTGAATGGCATGAAAAGGTAGGTTTGGACGACCCCTACCATACAAGAAACAATTCATCTTAAAATATATGGGTCTAAGGTACTTGGTAATACCGAATCAAAGAAATGGCTTGGTTGCATGCTGTGCCCTTGCCCTGGTCAGGACTCTGATGTGGAATACCATTTACAGCAAGCAGCCAAGGCTTTCCAGAAACACCGTTGGATGTTACAATGCCGGGAGTGTTCTATCAAACACCGCCTGCGCTATTTCGAAGCAATTGTTTCTTCAACAGCCTGCTTCGCTGCACAGCACCGACCTTTATACAGAAAACATTTACAAAAATATGACGTTCAATTTCGACAGCTTATTCGTCGCATTGTGGGGCCTCCACCAGGCACGAATTTTTCAGCGCAATGGCATGATATTTTGCACGCGTGGAATCTGCGTGTGGATCACTGGGCCCGTGCCAGTGGAATTTCTTCTTGGTCACAGAAGTGTATGGTTATTTTCTTGTTTAGCCGTTGCATCAGATTCCAATCAGATCGACGCAAGCCGCAAGCCTTTTGAGGTTCGGCAACTCTTAACAGCTGGAAGTGGTGCCCAGGGCTATTGTTGATGTGGGTTTTCGTGGGGATGTGCCACCAAAAAGTGAGATGTTCTCAGGTTGCTTTACCGTGACAGTAAAGGATGACGAGATTTTTTCCTATGAATACCTTACCTGGAAGCATCAGACATGACAGGTTGAAACATGGCTGCAACTGGTTGAGGCAACACGTGCGACTTAACTTTCGTGGGACTTTTCTCGGTGATTGGGTGCGCCATTTTCCATCCGCACCAAAAAAAGAGGCTGACTGCCCAAAAGGTGGGCGGTTCGCTTCGCTTTCACGTGCCTATTTTGGAAATGAAATGAGTAGAAGGTAACCCAAAGCTGTGGCGAATGGCTAGCTGCGGAGTTAGCATTTGTCCAAAACATGCCTTGTCTACAAAAATTCGTTGTGCGAATGACCTGATGTTTGTTGTCTACCCAAAAACGACACGGGTCTTTCAAGTATGGTCGAAAGCTTGGTTGGGGACTCGGCAGCTGCCGGTTCACAATCCAACTAATGGTCCTTGCCATTGGTGGTGATATGAGTGAAATAGCCCATGCAGGGCAGAATCTCCAATATATTTTCTTATTACGCAAAAAAAATATTGTAGCAACATTCGGAATTAGGCGATGGTGGATTTACAACATCGGAGTCCGATCGCCGATCGGTTGAAGGATTTTTTTTTTTCCCCGCTCGTTTTCCCGCGTAGGGATACAGTTCTGAATCGGTTTGTGGTTTAAAAAATCCGTTTATAATTTTTGGATTCCGCAGCTTCCACGCCCGGACTGTCCTGCACCGACGGGCCGAGCTGTGCACTGCCACCTCCTGATCGATAGCTGACCGATGCTGATGGTGGTCCCCAGAACTTTGATCCCGTGGAGGTTTCACTGTTGCTGCACAAAAACTCATGGTCTGAAGTTCCCACTTGCTCGACCTCCAGTGCATCCACAAGTAGCCGACGCGGGGGCGTGTTTGGCAACGTCTGTGGCAAAGATGGCAATGTACACATCTTGAGCGGCCTGCCTCTTGCTTGCTTACTTTTCCGCAATGCGCATCGCGCAGCAACTGGCGCTTGATGCGTTTTTGGCATCCTGTAGCCCAACGTTGCTTCATTCTTTTCACGTCTTTGCAAATGCATACTCAAGGCAGTATGCTGGCAATCATTTTCAGTGCATATATTCTGTCTTGAAGAATTGGCTGTACATACAGGAATCAATCCCATGGATCATGCAATGATCATGCATGATGCAGTACTATTTTAGAACATTAAGAATCCGCTTCGGCCATGTGCTCCAATGTGGGTCGCAATTCTGTCATTGCTCATGGAAATTTATGGGGTCTTTGACGACTTGTCCATTGGCTTCAAATCAATTTCAGCAACCCGAAGTGGTGAGAAACCGTATGCCACGTTCAATTGTTGGATAGGCACCCCTGGAGGACAATGATTGGCACGCATTGACGAGGAAAATGAAAAAAACTTTTGGAAAATAAAAAGTGATGATTCCATGTTAGAATTTTTTTCCAACAAAGATTGCATCACAAACGGTGGTGAATGAATTGATGTGTAAAACCAGTGGGCGAATAATGGGTTGCCCACCGCGAAGCTCGGATGATCAAGTGGAATCTTTTGCACCGGAAATTTTGCAAGCATGGTTGCGGCGGCAAATTCTGAGACATAGAGTTCGCAGGAATAACATTGAGTAATGGTGCTTGGCCGGGATGGGTTCCATGTCCCTCGCAGACCATAGCTTTGAGTCGGGCGAGAAAAGTGCGCGTGCGTGTATCTGTACGTATCTGTGTTTTTAAAAAAAGTGACGGAAAAAAAACGGGGCCTTGTAGGATCAAATGCCCCGAACGGGCGATGGAAAAACTACGATTCGCACAACCGGTTGCGACTTTAATGAATTTATGATCCTACAAATGTCTTCGCCTACCTGCATGTCGAGATTTGGTGTCGCCGTCCGCAAGATATCTTGCAGTTGAAGGTGTCCTACCCTGTGGTCATGCGCATGATGTCGTGTTGTCGTGGTACGTAAAAAGTCACGTTGCCATAAGCGTTCGACTTAGTCGACTGCAAACTATTCGTCAACAATGATTTTTATTTTATTTTGATTAAATTTATGCATGTGTTATTGGTCCCAAATGTTTCACAGGAACAAATCGTAGCTGATCCGTGGAGAAACCGTGAAAGTGAAATTTGCTCTGAAACGGATTGTCATGATGCTTGGTAACTGTAAGTCAAAGTCAAAGCTTGCCGGCCCGAAGGCAGCCCCTTTAGGGCGCAAGCAAATGAAATGCAGGATTTTACCCGATCAACTAGTGTACAACGTGAAAAACACAAACGTTTTTTGTTTTTGCGGTGGACCGGGGGAACTTGAGTCTTCCTTCTCTGGTTTGGCCCATGCACTTGGGGACATGACATCAGTTGCCGAAGATAAAACAGGAGAGTGCATCCATCGTCTTGCATGAAACACCCGTTTTCGAAAACCAGCAGGAAAAAAATGTAAAGTAAAACATTTGTGGATTCCAAAACAAAATGATGTCGTGTGAGTCATGTGTATGATTTCGTGCTGTCATATCCTTGCGTCATATCCATGCATTGGGCAAGCAAATTCGAACAGTTTTCTTGAATCAAACATTGGTATGATTGGAAAGACATGGCTGCAAACGCGGAGCAATGGATGGTAGAGGTGGACGATTTTGGCAAGTTTTGTACAGCGGAGCCGTGTTCTTTATGTTCTTTTCACACCTGTTTCCGCACTGGTTCGCGCCCTAGATAGGGCTGCCTCGTCGGCATGCGAACCTCAGACCTCAGACCTCCGTGCGTCATTGCTTCCGTGCGCATGGATGGTATCATGTGTGCGGGAACTGGTTGGGTAGAGGCGCATCTGAGCATCCAATTCTTGAGACACTGCGTATCTAGGAGGGTAAGTTGCCATGTAGGCAAATAGCGTGGGTTAACAATGCGTGGGTGGCTGCAAACCGAGTATTTTGACTCGGGAACGTCGTAATTGGATATGTCGTTACATGGAAGGAGGGGTCAATACGTAGGCGGGTAGGTAAGCAATAAGCACGTAGATAATAACATATAATAACTACAAAAAAAGGTGGTGGCTCGGTAGGTGCGTAGGTGGGTATTGAGGTAGGTAGGCAAATACGTTGGTTGGTACATAGGTATGTCGGTAGAGGGACACGTATGTTGGCTGGTAAGTAGGTACGAGTAGGTGGCTTAGGTGGGTAGGTTGGCAGGTGGGCAAGTACGTATGGAGGTAGGTAGGTGGGCAAATGGGTCGGTAAATAGCTAGGTGGGTGGGGACGGTAGGTAGGAAACACGGTAAGTAGCATCATGTTGTCATGCAAGTGACATCATGTTGTGAATGACAGAAGGCTATCAGGCGTACCACATCGTGCCGTCTAGGCGCTTAGCCAAACAACTCATGTTTGCCTCGCATGCACTTTGACAGGAGCGATGGCGATGACATGTTTAAAGCGGCCCATTTTATGGAAAATGCAAAATACGTATGTGCACGTCTATAGCGACACAATTTGTTTGTGCATGAACCATTGTTTGCGATGTTTTTTTCTTAAGTATTCGTGTTTGATTTGTGCACAAATTGCATATCATACATTACCATGGGGACATTATTTTTAATATGGCACTGCCTCCTATTTAGAGTAAAAAAATGCAAACTCTCTAGCAGGACATGTGCGTTTGTTCTTTGCTTCCTTTTACGATAACGTCAGGGTGTACAGGACGCGAACAATGGTGCTTATTTTGTGACAATATTTGTGACAATATGGACTCTTTTAGTGCACGAATGACCCAACATCAGCAAAAGCGTCGTTGCTGCATACACCATGTCGCTGTGAAACAAACAAAAACACTGGAAACCCACAACGGAAAAAAACAACTAGCATTCTCGATGCCAAACAGGGACTGGACACTTGTACGCAATGCAAAAGAAAGGACGTCAACGGCGCAGACATGGTCCACCTTATCTGGATGGTGGGGATCCTTACGTCTTGCATGCAAGCCAGCAAGCGTGATACGTCCGATGTTAGAGCGGATGTAAGAAGTGCGTGTTCATCTCGGGAACCCTTCATACTTGTTTTGTATTGTCTTCCTCCGCACGCTTCACGCCATACGCATCCACACGCCAAATTTGAACACTGCTGGATAATTAGTGACTTCGTGCCCGCATAACAATAACTGATGTGCTGTCAAACCATCCTCAAACCTGGTGGTTATTTCGGTAAACGACGTATGACTGCTGCTAAATCGGGATCATAATTATGTTTCGGGTCACTAACCGTCGGTGCCATGGCAAAATACAGTAATTTCTTCACAGCACGTAACAAAAAGGTGTGAACAGGACTAGGTGCCACATACGTTGCAAAATGTATCAACCCAAACATGTGTCAAAAAAACATTCTGTGGCTGGATTCGGCTGGGTGTCAAGAAACGGACTTTTGCGTCGTGCAGGGACAATGTGTAAGCCATGAACTCCATCAAGAATTGGTTCTGGCAATAGAAACGCCTCCTTTTCAAACGAATGGTTAACTTTAATGTTTCCTGGATGGAAACTGTACGGTGGAATTGAATTCACAAACACTAACGAAGGAAAACCATATACCCTCGTTGCGTCTACTCGAAGGCCGAAGGCCAAAATAAGACGACGGCGACGAACATTTTCATTGTTGGAGAAGGCACTTGCTTACAACATGGAAGCTGGGAAACGTCATACTTGATGAATCAGAGGATTTGGATGGATTTGGTTCCTCTCTACAGTCTACTGCTACTATACCGCAATTGAGTTCATCTTGTTGACTTCAAAAATCCTTCGCTTCGTGCCGTGAAAACGCATAAAAAAAAACACAACCATGCGTCTCGGAAAAAATCAAGGCCCAACGCGCCACCGCCACATACCGTTGTGACGTCGCAGCTTGCTGGTAGGTGTACGTACGGACGGACGTTTTTTTTCGCTGCTTGCGTGGGTTTCTTTCGCAGGTGCTGTAGCAACAAAAAAATGGCCAGCGGTGATTCTGCAGGGACACGTTTTTCTGTACTTGGATGTCCTAGGACGCTAGGATCAATGGGTAGTAAATGGTAATTATTTCACCTATTCTTTTATATTGGGGGTATAACATGGTATAACTATACGATTCATCCTAACCTTTGATCCCAGCACTGCCTTCCAGGGACATAAACGCGGCATATGGGTGTGTGCGTGTGTGATATACGTTTTAGATTCTGATGATTTTTTGTTGGAGCGTCAATAAAATTGAAAAAAAAACACCCGCCAAAAATTCCGGAACTTTGAAGTTCCAACGTCTGTTTGGAACGCAAGCGCCGAAATTCAATGGATTGTGGATGGTCTTCATTTTAAGAGTTCCAGCCCTGGAGAGTTTTAAGACCCCACAAAACACATCGCAAGAAGTCAAGGGATCTCGGATCGTTGGACAAATTGACGTATACGGCGAGTTTCAAATTAATAGATCAACCTTGACAGAAAAAAACACTTCATTGCACTAAGAATCGTTGGACATCGTTGGACCCTCCAAGAGAAGGGCTTGTTTGAACTTTTGTAGCAGGGGTGTTTAGGTCCTCAAAATAGCTACTTTCAACCAAACTCCATCCTAAGTGATACTCGTAGTTTCCGGAAATGTAAGAGGTTTCAAACTATCAAATTGCTTGGCTCATTTACTGTACATCATACAAATGGCTCAAAAAGAGCCCAGATAGTTTTTGACTCAAAAAAAACATTTCCCATCTTCCATTCCAGCCTTCAGTCGCATCGGTCTGGTGGTTTACGATCCCGCGAGTGATCTCTCGCAAAACGCGTTTCGCCAAGAAGTCGCGGTTGTTCGTCGCAAAAAAAAGGAGGCCAACAACCCATCGCTTCAATTTTTTTTTTGAAGGGGGGGGCGAAACCAAATAAAGACACCTTTGAAGTGATTGGCCACCCAATCTTGTTTTATAGAAAAGATATCATCATCCAAAAGGTTCACCACCACGCATTTTTCTTATGGTTGGTCCGTGACGACTTCCAGGGAACATAATACGCATCTCATCTTGAAAAATATACCTATTTTATGTTGGGACACTAGTAGTCCATCAAATGGCGTTGTTGATCAACTCGCCCTTTTAGGTCGCAGGCTGCTCCGCTTGCTCATTTCGCCGTTTATTTTTTTTTTCGCAGGTTTTTCGCCCTTGTCTCGGAGAAACATCACGCTCTTGTATAGAATAAAAATGCCGAGCAAGAAACGAATCTAATCTGGGATGTCCATAAAAATTAGTAACTATGTAATATATGTTGGAGTTTATAACCTTCTTGTCTTTGTCTTGAAGTGTGCTTTCCAGGTGACGAGTCAAACACTGTCGGCAGACTTGAAACAATATCAAGGCGCCGTGGATGCGTTTCGTGTTGAAACTCTGTCTATATAATGTTTGAAAGTGAGGCAAGTGAGGTATTTTTTTTGGAGTTCATACAATGCGTTGCCTTGCGGACTCTGTTAAGATGCGTGTGCTGATTGTTCCACGGTGTTTCCCCATCTTGAAAAAGTGTTTCAGTTTTTCCATTTTACGTTATCACGTCTCGTTGCTACGTCGGCGATCCGCACGTTCGTCGTTATAGTCGCAGCGGATTTTCTTTTCCTCTTCGGTACTGAAGCGGAAGATTATGAGAGTGTTCGCCAGGTACTGGAATTGAGTGTAACCAGCACTACTTACTCTGCCAAAGTAGCCATGAAAAAAAACGTTCAAACAATTTCTTGTCCCTCCTGGAGTCTTCCAAAATTTCATTGGCTGAGTGAGTTTAACAACAGGTTCTAACTTTCTTTTCTGAGTCAAAGATTGAATTTTGTTGTATAGCATAAAAAGCCACGGTTTCCTTCATTTTTAGGGCTTAGTTATAACTAACCTCAATTCATTCAAGTCTTTATGCCCAAATTTAGGGTCCCAAGGGGACCACCCTAAACTCTTGCAACAAAAAGAAATGAGATACCGTCAGATCTGTATTGCTTGTCGTTGCTGCTGCTCGGTTGGTGGTTGTTGGTTGTTTCTCTGTTGTTGTTGTGGTTGTTGTGGTTGTTGTTGTTGTTGTTGTTGCTGTTGCTGGTGGTGTTGTTGGTGTTTTTTTTGTTGCTGGTGTTGTTGGTGCTGTTGTTGTTTTTGTTGTTTTTGTTGTTGTTGTTGTCGTTGTTGTTGTTGTTGTCGTTGTTGTCGTTGTCGTTGTCGTTGTCGTTGTCGTTGTCGTTGTCGTTGTTGTTGTTGTTGTTGCTGTTGCTGTTGTTGTTGTTGTTGTTTCTCTGTTGTTGCTTCCATCTTCCTCCAACCTTTTTGTTGCTGGGTTTAAACGTGCTTCCCACCCGTTCAACGCGTATCATACGTTCGTCCGAAACGGGCCCCCCCATGTTTGAAGAAATGGGGGGCAATGTCAATCGCCTGTGTGACCTTCATCTTACGGGTAGAGTCGAGTGTTCAATCGCCAAGCAGTTGCGACCTTTTGCTCATCCAGTTCGTATGCTTGGAATCGTTAAGCAAATCGGTTCCACGCTCTAGATACTTGTGCAAGGCCTTCACGTTTTTTTTTACAGCGTGTCTTTCACCCGGTTCACGGCGGAAACTGCTTTTTAGCGGGGGAATGGTCTCCGGGTGGGGTTTCCACGCATCGCGGATCGACAACGGTTTCGCAGCCGACGTTGCGGTCTCGCAGCCTTCTCCATTTTTTTCTCTTTTTTGTGCCGCTGAAACGGAGTCAAGAGACGTCTCAAGGTCCAAAGATGTCCCGAACGCAGGACATGATGAGGCCAAGGAAGGCCATGGCACATTCCAAAAGGTATATCTTTTGATTTTTTTTGTGAATGATAAACAAACAAGACATCATAACTGCATAACAAAAATCACTTCATAACAAAATCACCACTGACCCACGAAGAATCATCATGTCGATCATGTACATACTCATCACTGCAGCCAGTCGCCAGCACTCAAACTTCCCAGCAAATGAAACTTCATGAAACTTCCGCTGTGCAAGACCCCTATGGGAAAAAAAAGCACCTGGAAGGACTCGTTGGTTGCTACCATGCAGTCAACATTTTTTAACCAATAATTTCTGGTGGACCTAAATAGGTTACAAATCCCGTACCATCCAGGGTTATGGTAAGTTTTGCCTACATGAATGGTTGAATTTTTGTTTATGGGAAAATGTAGGTAAATATATAGCAGTTGCATGGGATGGGTATGAAAAAATCACTGCTATCAAAAAACCATGTCGTTTAGAAACTCCTTCAAAACACCACCCAAGCTGTTAAGACAAAATGCTGGCCTTTTAGTGGACTTCCCACTGTCAGCTAAATTTGGGAACTCTCCCCAAATGATGAGTTGAAAAAAAAAGCAAACCCCACTGGTTTTCAAATCATTTCAATCACAAGCAATTTCTAGAAGAAAACCCATGGACCCCATGTGGGAAGCGAGCAGCCGAACTCAAAAACATGGCTGGCCTCGCAGTGACGCCCTCCCTGTCTTCAGCTTCCAAGCCGTACTTCTGGCCGCTGGGGATTTTTTCATATCGAAAATCGGGAAGGCAACGCAGTCGCGAAATCCCAATTTTGAACCCAGCTCGGCACTCGAAAAAAGACAAACGCCGCGACATGAGGAACGTTCAAAACCCCACCACATTTCATGAATTAGTTCAGCTCCTTGTTAATTACAAGTAAATCACGTATGAAATCATCCACATAAAACATGGGTTTTTAGCGCATGTTCTTTCGTATAATCCCCTATAAAATACTCAGAAAATGTGCGTTTCTCGAAACCACTGGGGGGTCAAAACGCTCCCAATGACTCCCAAGAAAAAATGGTTCGAGATTTTAGATCTCCGAGCTTATTCCAAGCTTCGCGAAAAAACTACATCTCTCCCTTCCAGCTGTACCAACTTCAAGGGTGCGATGATCATCGCATGATCATGTGTTGACCCTGAATGGTTAGACAACCACCTTTTTTTACTATATGTTAAACTCTAAGAACCGCCATTTTTTTATTATCATCCAAAAGGAGGCCCCATTTCTTTAAAAGTGTGGTTGACTTCCAGGGTTTTTCTCAAAGTCAAATCGATTGGGAAAGATTCCCAAGGTTCATGCAAGATTTGGGCGGCGGCGCCCCGTGACGAGAAGTTTTCTGGAGATCTCCCAGGGCAAAATTCCTCCTGAGTTCAATCGCATTGTACAAGAAGTTTTTATCATCTTGTGGATTCCAACAAACCACGTGAAACTAAGAATCCGATGTCGGGATGGAAAATTTTTTGGGTGTCAAGTTGCCAACCTGTTTTTTTTTTCTTTTCGGGCCAAGTTGGGGGTGGTCAGTCCAACGGAGGGAGATGTCTGGTGGTGTTTTCATAGGTTTTCGGGGTCAGGATTCTTAGGGAAGCCAGCCCTCACTGGATCCGGTTGAAACCCACCTGGTAAGGGCGATGTGAAAAACCAACAAAAAAAGAAAGAAATCCATGGGGTCAGCACGTGGCGAGAAAAATACCCATTGGCAACCCTTAGGTCCCCCGGGACTAAAAGTGAAACTTTTAGTGGGTTAGATCAGTCAAACCCCACTGAACTTAAAAAGGGCCTCTGCGGAAATAAGGCTCACCTAATGATATGCCAAGTGTTACCTGTTAACCAATCATTCATCCATCATCATCGCTACCGTTGGTGCGGACAAAAATCCGGGACCAAAATTGACAAAATCATGGGTGTTTCCCAAAAATAGCGGGAAAACCACCCAAAATGGATGTTTTTGTTCATGGAACACCCTATTAATCCATGGATGACTTGGGGTGAAAACCCACTATTTTTCGGAAAACACCCTCATGTGTAGCCCAGCTTAGGATGTGATTTGGACTGCGACCGTCGCTGGCTGATGCTGGCTGGATGATTTGGAAATCCAAAGTGGAACCCAATTTTCACCCAAAAGTTTTTTTAGGTACCTAAAATGGAGGGTTTATACTGAACCATATTTCAGGCTATTTTGGGGGTGAAAACCTACCTTACATAACCCTTACATACAGCTTATATATAGGTGAGGATTCATCCATTTTAGGTACCTGGAATGTTTGGTGAAATTTTGTATTCTCCCCAGCTGGTGGGTCCGAAGCATTCATATGGTGATTTTCATGCATCCAAAAATGGGATCCACTAAAATCCCTCAACAAATTCACCGACTCAGCATGTTTGTTTATGGGAAAGGGTTTGTAATCCAAAATAGGGTGCCCGCCTATTTAAGCGGCTCTTCGAACAAATGCGGGTTGTTTAATCCATTCTGAACCGCCGCTTCTGGAAAACATGGAGAAGACAAGGGTATATGAACATGTGATCTCCAAAAAATCTCCAAACCCAAGACTCTAAAGTATGGTATATCACTAACCCATATCATCCATGGGACTGCTATTTAGCCAACATTTGGCTTCAACAAGGGCCTAGGGATTGTCGGAAGTTCCGGCCCGCTTCTTGTACACAACGAGAACTCGCTGGCAAACCCCTGGAAACTCCAACTTATGAGCTTTCAACCGCCCGCCGTCGACGAACTCGACGAATTTTTCTGAGCTCGGACGTGCCTTTTGTGACGTTCGATGGTGCTTTCCGGGAGGGTGGAAGAACAGGACAATGGGTTGTTTTTTTTTTATGTTTAGGCTTCCGTAAGTCATGTGTGGTGCTGGGAACATAAAGGTCGAATGACATGGATGCATGGATTTTTTCCATAAAAGAACTTCAGTGGGAAAATCGGATGCTCATGGATTTGTCTGCTATTTAATTTCTTGACAACATAGAACGAAACTACAAACAATCTTTTGCAACATAAAAACTTCGTTGTTTGCCATCTCCTAAACCCTAGGGATCCAATCGCCTTCTGAGAATGGTTGCATGGAACCTAAATACCTTTCGTTTCGGAGGTGATGAAGGACACCCCTTGCTCATCAGCTGACAAGGTGAGCCAGGATCCCTAGAAAAAAAACTCTTGGAGCACTATAGACTACCTTTTGGACCCCTTGGGTGCCCATGGAAAAATGTAGGTTTGAAGCCCCCCAAATATGGGTGAAACAACCCCTAAAAATGAAGGATTCACGTGGGTTCCCAATGGTATAGACCAAGGTACGTTTATACTGAAAATTTGGGTAGTTTATAGGGGGTAAGGTTTCAGTAAAGATAGCAGTCCCATGGATCCGCAAAAGGGGATCCATGTCATCATGTCATCCTAACCCATAGGATCCATGGGACTGGTATATTTACCTACATTTGGTTGATTTTTAATGGTAAAATATGGTAAATGTAGGTAAATATACCATACATGGATGATATGGGTGTCATTCTAAGATCGTGCATTCTCTTTGAAATTGCTTTTCGACATCGTGGGAATCTCAAAACGAATCCAAATTTCAGAACGAGACCGACATGAAATGCATCCAGGAAGATTCCATCAACCAGGTACCCAAATGATCCATCTAGATATGGTACATTTCCCTATAATGGACAGTTGACTTTTGTGATAGCATACTAGATAGACTTAATGACTATAATACATATTTCAATTTCCATGATACCTGGATCATCTGGGCTATGCATGGATTGTTGTCAAATGATGCTTGCACAACGGTTCCTCAATAAATCTCGCTTCTACAAATCAAAAAAAAGAAGTTTGGACATGACAGCTCCATACATCTCAATCCCTTCCAATTCGCAACAGCTAATACTAGTTGGTGCTTTCAACCCATCTGAAAAATATTAGTCAAATTGGATCATTTCCCCAAGTAGGGGTGAAAATGAAACATATTTAAAACCACCACCTAGAATATCATTGCCCTCCCGTCGTTTTTCGCAACGCCACAATGAGTCAGTGAGCTGAAGAACATGTGAGAGTCGCAACTTTGTCTCTTCAAGTGAACCAGCAATGGTCATCAAACCTTTCAGGTAAATAGAGGAATCCTCACCTAGAGAAGCTCTATGGATAGGTCACTGGCATTTCGTCCCTTGAAATGGTGAAACCCCAAATAGATTTAAATAAAGTATACAAATCTAGGAAACCACGCAAAAATTCGATTGCTGGGAAAGCACAGCAGTCCCAATAAGATGTCAATACAAACAACTTCAAACAACTACATCTTCCAATGGTGAATCTTCTATTCTATTCCGTATGTTGGTTTATCGGAATCAACGGTCCAGTAGAGTACACAACCCTTATTATAGTAATTGGATTCTACACCAAAATGCCCCGAATGCCGTTAATTCGCGTGTGGAATGACTGTAGTTTCCCAAAACTATATGTAATGGGTGGGGATTTTCTTGCTAAACATCATTTGGGGTGACCTCTGCTGAGGTCCCTGACATAATACATTCTAAATAGAGCAGGGTAGCAATTTGTTCATTTCAAATAAATACTAGCTGGTGGTTTCAACCCATCCCAAAAATATTAGTCAAAATGGGTTCATCTTCCCCAAAATAGAGGAAAACATTAAAACATATTTGAAACCACCACCCCAAAATGGAATACACTCTTTTCAGGCCAACACTCCTATAGTTTTGGAAACGTTTTTTTTTCAGATTTATATATACACCGTAACAACCACCCCAAAGAAACCGCTTTTCTAGTTGGTGGTTTTAACTCCTTTGAAACATATTAGTCAAAATGGGTTCATCTTCCCCAAGCAGGGGTGAAAAATAAAACATATTTGAAACCACCACCTAGTTTTTTGTTCACTGCTCACATGTTCTGGACTTTCGGAAGGAGCATATCGGAGAGATCCGAAAGTCCTTTCCTCCACAAAACTTGGTGGGTCACTCTCATTCATGTGCGATCCTGTCATTGCGAGGTGGGAAGTTCCCACCGGAGGGCAGTTCTTTTAAATTTATCTTAGATTTGCAAAAACGGCTTAGGTGGTTGGGCAAAAAAAAACATATTCCCCAAATGGTGGTTTAATGAGTTTAATGATGAGATGGTGATTTAGTGTGGTAGAAAGTAATAAAAATTACCTTAAGCCAAGAACCAATCGAAGTTTACGCGAGCTTCACCACTTTTGATAGGAAAAGGGTTTATCATCATCCAAACGGAAGCCCAACATCTCGCCAACATGTTCAGGTACCTAAAATGGAGGAATCCTCACCTATGCAAGCAGTATGGATACGGCCGATGTAAGGGAATCCCCACCCCCTACAACAGCCTTGGAAGGTACAGTACCTCCAAATTAGGTCCCTGAATCCTTTGGTGAATTAAGGACTGACCCACACTAGAAATAGCCTGGTTGAATAGGAAACAGTAGGAACCAGACCCAGATGCGCCGAATGGGACTGGAATATTGATATATACATGTTACCATAAATGTAAGCCGTTCATGTATACGGTAAATATTCCAGTTTCCATTAACCGCGCATTTGGGAGGTGTCTAACTGTCTTTTGTCAAAACTCTTGGCACATCAAAAAAGTCCACCAAAATCACCAGAGTTTTGGGCCCGCTTTGCCAGGTTGATGGTGTCCCTCTTGAAGGGATCAAAAATTCAGGTGGTCAAAAATCGCATCATGGCAAAGGACACCCCAAAAACCTGGTGATGTTTTACCCAAATGCGCGGTTAATGGAAACTGGAAGATTTACCAACATTAACATTTAGCTTACATTTATGGTAAATGTAGGTAAATATTCCAGTCCCATGGAGCATCTGGGTAAAACATGTAAAACAAGCCCTTCTAAAAAAGAGGCAAACACGGACGTGACGCATCGCAAAACCCCTTGCTACCAACACCTTCCAGTCGGGGTGCCTTCATTAAATCCAAACACAATGATGAATTCACACCCTGTAGTCCAACCATGTGAACCGCAACGAAAAAACCCTCATACTTTCCATTATACTGGTTGTTTACCTTAGTGCTCCAAATACGTTGTGAGAAGGTGTTGGGCACCCAAAACCCTCTCCAAAACTACTTGCAAATCATTACAATAACTGGGTAGTATTTCATCCCCGAGTAAACATCCCTAAACAACCAGGGAAAAATACCTTTTGTGAACGCTGCTCCTTTGGCACCCCAAGCTGGAAGGTGCAGGATTTTCGAGGCAGTTCTTGTTTGTTCCATATATGGGGGTTTCCAAAAATAGGGAATTTTCCCCAAAATGGATGGTTTATAATGGAAAACCCTATTAAAATGGATGATTTGGGGGTACCACTATTTTCGGAAGCATCCATATATGAATCTGGTGAAATATGTTCCTAATGAAGCTTGTGTATTCAAGGCCCCAAAGGTCTAGTGTTTCGGCCCCAAAATTCCGAACCCACCCAAACCACCATTGTATATGTACCCGGACCATCCCCT
Organism: Breviolum minutum Mf 1.05b.01; assembly: GCA_000507305.1. Taxonomy (NCBI): domain Eukaryota; class Dinophyceae; order Suessiales; family Symbiodiniaceae; genus Breviolum; species Breviolum minutum. Next base: position 68,875 of record DF241694.1, read on the forward strand.
TAGATACCATAAAACTAACTATATATGTTTTGAAATTGTATTTCCAACACAAATGCCTTACATATACTAAGGAGTCTCTATTCATATACGATTTTCCATCCAACCAACCCTGACATCCCTGTGATTTCACGGGTCACCATATCACCTCGTTCCCAAACAACGCAGTAAAGAGCTGGACCTTGGAGATTTTTCGCAGGAAATCCATGGGGAAATCTAAGAGAATCGAAGGGGGGAAACCCTGGAAGTCCAACTTGTCCACCACCATTTTTTTTGCGTAAGGTTTATCATCATCCAATTTGGGAACCATCATTTTATGTGAATCTATTGGATTCTGAAGGTTTTTGTTTTTTCTGGGGGTGGTGTTTTTTTACGTGACGTTGGTTAGTTAGTTGGTGTGCACCAATTGTTAACCACAACTAACTGGGATCGATGCAATTTGGAGAATTTTGCCTCACAAACCCTGGGTCAAATTCAGAATTTGGGTCCTGGGAATCTAAGGGAACGGGGGATATATATGGGAATCTAAGGGGTTCCAACTCTCAGAATGGATCATTTTGTTGGCCCCTGAGAAATTCCTTTGATCAAACTCAGCTTTCTTAATTTTTTTGAAGGTAGCCTTTGCCAACCATCAAAGTTTGGAAACAAAACATCTGGGGGGCAAAATTTATCAAAATTTCCTACTGGGATGTCCATGGTACTTTAGTAAATGTTTGATAATTTATAACCCCTATAAGTAGGTTCTAAATCCCGTAAATAGGTGAAATAAACCAACTTACCAAATTTACCAAGTTACTAACTACCATGAACATCCAAGTAGCATTCCTCAACGTGAACACCTGCATTTTTTCAGGCATTTTGGAGGAAGCTTTGATCGCTATTGAGGTGAGAAAATATAGCAACCAAGGATGGATGTCCTGTTGGAATTTAGGATCAATGGTTGGGATCAATGGGTTATTTCACCTATTTCACCTACTCATAAATGGGATATATAAGGGTTATAACCCACTAACCATTGATCCATCCACTTCCAACGAGACATTGGGAGTTCGAACTCCTCCATGTTTCAAACGGTCAACCACTGAAGGCCAAAGAACAGTCTGACGTCGTCAAACTCCCAACAATTCTAGCCAGCTTCAATATTAAACTAGGTGGTGGTTGAACCAACCCATTTGAAAAATATGATCGTCAAAATGGATCATTTACCCAGGGATCCGGGGTGAACATAAAAAATATTTGAGTTGCCACCACCCAGCAAAGAAGTCTCCATTGGAGTCGGGGAAAAAAGGGTGCTACACCAACGAGTTGGAAACCATTTGTTAAGGAAGGGAAACATCCGACATTTTTTTGTAGAGATGAACATAAAAAAATAGTTGAAACCACCACCTAGTAATTCCCTTCAACAGTTCATCCTATACGTCACTGGGTTGGTGCGAACCACCCCCAACCAACTGCTCATTTCCTCGTTATTTACAATGGAAAATGGCCATTTTGTGCTCATCAAATGCTCATTTTCTAAAACACAAGCTAGATAAATCCTGAGGAAAAAACAGCGGGTTTAGGATTCCTTAACGTTTCACATTTCAAGAAACCCCCAAGAACCTACAAGGTTCAACCCTGGATTCTTAAGCCTCAAGGGCTTCAAGATTCACCCAACCCACTTTTTTCTGGCCAGTGCTCAACACGGATTGCTCATATAAGCTCATCATTGAGTATTCGAAATGGCCATCCTTTGTACATAAAAGCTCACTACCTTGGCATCATCATCGCTAGTTTTTTTTTAAAGATATCATTTTCGTGGGTGTGGAATGTGTGTGTTAGATGGTGGACACTTTTTTGGTCCACCAAACCCGAACCCTGAAATTGTGAATTTTCAGGTGGCGAAAATTGCTTGCTGTTAGATTCAGAAACTGACAAAAACCATCCACAACACAAAGTTCTTGACCCCCTTCTTGCAGGATGGGCTCCCAGGACGGATGGTTCAGTGGTTAATAACCCATGGTGATCGTTGTCGTCCCCTAAGAATTAGGGTTGTGGGACGTTGTGTTGGACCCCGGGACCGAAATTGGCCCAACGGCCCATGGCTAGTAAATAGCTAGTTGGTGGTTGAACCAACCCCTTTGAAAAATATTCGTCAAATTGGAAATCTTCCCCAATTTTCGGTGTGAACATTAAAAAAAATTGAGTTGCCACCACCCAGATAGGGGTGATCCGAAACTCACCACTGGGCTGGGATGATCCATCCATCCCTCCAAGTTTCCCTTCCCTCCCAACAAACTTCCAAACCAAGCGTCCCTCGGATTGGATGGCCGGCCTTCACCTCGGGGCACCCGGGAACCGACCCAAGGGATGTGTGTGGTGACGGATTTTCAAACCAAAAAACAGCCGCACCAAGATTTGATGTTCTTGTTGGGTGCTTGGAAGATATCATCACAAATATTCCTTCAAATCGTGGTTTCATGGTGTTTTTTTTGGGGGGGAGGTGATGATATCCCTTAAAAGGGAACCAAGGATATAGTTTGGCAAATTGGATTTTCGTAATCTTAGCAAGCATTCCTGCTTTTTTTTCCACATATACCCTCTACGGAACTCATATTTTGTTCCCACCCAAACGAGAGAAGTTTTCATATGTTCGACTCCAAAGTGCCTTTGCTGGTAGGGGGATATGTTAGTGGGTCATACTTGGCAAAACTGAGGCACAGACGCCTCAGGTTTAACGGCTTGGCTAGTGGGTCACATGGCTAACACCCCCCCCTTGCTAAACTCAAACGATCTCTGTGGTTCTGAGGGAATTTCCTAAGCTTTGCTAATGTCTACAGCTTTTTTTGCTTGTTGGCAAATGAAACGAAAAAACGGAGCGGCTTCTTTTTTGAAAAAAAAGCGAAACACTCCCATTGAAAAAACCCATCCCATACCATCCATGTACGGTGACCATGATGCATGTATTTACATAAATGAGTAGTGAATGATTGCATTTTTATGGTACATCATACCACCGCCTTCATCACCACCATCATCACCAGCACCGACACCACCATCACCACCATCATGATCATAAAAATCAATAACGAGTTCCGTTTCTTCACTGCCCCTATATCCTGTATCAAATTCCCCAAACCTGTATCAACAAAAAAACAATCAACACATATCAAAACCCTCGTTTTTGGTTTTGTGTCCTTAGTGATTCCTTAGGGTCTAGGATCAGTACCATCCTTTTTCATCACTTGCTTCGGCCAGCCCCAATTTTGAGCTTCCAAACTGGCACAAGCCTTGCCGAAGGTCAATCAGACTTGGGTCGTTTCTTGCGAATCACCGCTTACAATCCCACAGGATCCATGTATGGTATATCTAGCTACATTTGGTTGATTTTTATGGTAAATGTAGCTGAATATACCATACATGGATTTTTTGGGGGGGAAATGTTCCACCCCGAAGTTACAAGACGGTGAAATCAAAAACAACGCTTCGAAGGGTATCATCAGGGAACTTTTCCGAAGCTCTGCATCAACTCCAGCAATGCACTGCTATGGGTATTATGTATAAGTTGCGTCCTGCCTAAACACTGGCAAACCAGCAGATATTGAAGGTTAATAGGATTTAATAGGGGTTCCCTTCAACAAAAATGACTAAAACTGTTTGCGAGCTGTTACAGAGTTTAGGCATGCCCCAATGCATAAGGATCTATAAGGACTTACAATTCCGGTGATCCAATATGACAAAGAAAAACCCAACCATTTGAAGATGTATCAATTTCCTATTGAAAATTAGGTGACTTTCCATTGCCATGTTAGTTTTCGGGGGGGGGGGTACTGCACCATTCTTCCAACCTGCTATCCTTTACATGTTCTTGATATGCCTCCGATGCCCAACTCTCATCGAAAACCCAGGATTTTGGTGGTGTAAAACACACAGAAAAGCAAAGCCTTCTCCAGGGGAGATGTTCATTGGGGTTCAAAAAATATATCTCTTCAAAAGGTCTTTGGGATGTATGTATAGGGTTTCT